>JANIJG010010076.1:9619-19886 GCA_024611175.1 Megaceryle torquata | reverse complement strand
TTCTCTTCTCTTCTCTTCTCTTCTCTTCTCTTCTCTTCTCTTCTCTTCTCTTCTCTTCTCTTCTCTTCTTTCTCTTCATGTCTATTTCTTTTCCCACCATGTTAAGGAATTAATATCCTTAAAGTCAGTGTCAAACTTTTCTGTACAACCACTCCATTTTCCTGCTCAGTGTTCCTAGCTCTGCCTTTCTCCCCTTTCTCCTCTCCAGGGAAAGTCAGTAAGTCAGCTACCAGCACCTGTTTTTCCACATTGTTGGTGAATAATGTGGACCTGAATCTGTTACAGCACTGCCTAAGCAGAAAATAGATCACATTTCAGGTCTAGGCTTGGTTCATCTGTCTGTTATCTTCAAACAGAACCTCATGGACAGGACATTTTGCTTCCCTGTCTCTTCAACACTTTGGTAGAACCTTTCACCTATGAATCCACTTGTGTGAGAGTAAGAAGGGATAACTCACCCCTCTTATATGGCTTTTCTTCTGAATGCTGCTTGCAGTTTGGAGAGGAGGTGTAGTGAGGAGGTAACCCTGTGATTATCTCAGCTGCCACTTAGCTCCATTTCTCACAGCTTCTCTGGGAACCCACTGCACCCCCATGGGACTGTACAACCCCCAGGTCCCTGACATGACCCATTTTCAGACACTAAAGGTCTTTTGGAATAAAATAGAACAGAAAAAATGTTTTAAGCATAATGTCCTTCCTCTTCCTGAGCATGTAGCATTTTTTAATTCCAGAGTTGTGAAGTGCTAACAGTAATCACTGAGGGGGAGATGGGGAGAGAGGGAAGAAGTGGTTGCTCAGCACCTCCAAACATCTCACCCTGCATCAGCAGCACATTAAAAAGAATCCTGATTATTGACATTCCTATGGAAAACCAGAGGAATGTTGATGTCAGACAAGTTCTTCAGCATTTTCTTTCTTGGAAGGTTATTATTAGTGTGTCAGTGGATGTGCGCTGCTCTATAGCTTGCCCCAGGTATACCATAACCTGGCACTTATGTTTTCTACAACATCTTTTATCTAATGCAGCAGAACATGAAAAGCCAGTTCAGCATATCTAGTGCAAGCACAGTCATATACATTCATAATCATCTTCACTGAAGAGCCACTTCTTTTCAATTGAGGTACCTTTTACTCCTGTTCCTTCGCTTTCCATCACTTACCACTAACAAGACACCATTGTCTAGATAACAAAACAAACAGTGACAGAAGTGCAAAAAATAGTAATTCCTGGCTAGTAATTTAAAAACATGGCACAAAATCTTTTTGCCTAATATTCCAAAAAACTTTACATATCTGCTTCTCTTGCTCATCATGTGATGATGTACCCCTTTGATTAACATGTGATGAACAAATTTCAATTTACCTGCTTTTAACTTCTGTTTTGTGAAGTGTTCATGCAAAACATTTACCTAACTTGGAACAGGGACACACAATTCAAAAATAGGATTTCTGAAGATAACCAGTGGTTAAGGAGCACCAGAAGCAACAACTTCATATGGTATCTTCCTCTGTCTGCCTTTAGAGACAGCTGAAACCTCATGAAGAGCTGTATGTCTGAACAAAGAACTCACCTATTATGTTGCTGAATTGTCATAAGAATGCTGCTGAATTGTCATAAGAATTAATAGCAAACAGTGGTGTGCTAGAGGAAAAGATGGAAAACTATCCACTTGGCAGGGTGAAAAATGGACTAAGTTCATAGCCAGATGTCAAGGGCTCATTCAGCACCAGGAGATTCACCCTGAGGAGGCTATAGGATATTTCTGGCCCTAGACTCTAGTACTTGGTGACTGGGAGCCACCATCCTAGAATCTCCCTAGAAAGGATCATATAGGCAAGCTGACTTCTGACTTCAGATACCTAGCTTACACTCATGGAAACATATGCTGCCATATGGATAGGAACATGAAGTATTTTGTATAAACTTACTCTTTCTTGACACAGAAAGAGAGATGACTACTGATATGAAGGTCTGAGATGAATATGTTTCTTCATTGTTTTAGAAAAAGTTCAGTAATTGATGTGCTTAAAAGAAAATTTAAATCCCAGTTTATCCCTTTCAGGTGGTTGCCTCAGTAGCATTCTCTGGCATCTCCTGCAATTAGCTTACAATTTACAGATGCTGGACCTGCTTTGAAATGAAATGTTGCCTAAGCTGATTTGATTGAAAGTTTTACATCTACAGACAAAACCTATCATTTGTGGCATTTCTGCTCCAGCCCAGCTGAAACATCACCATATTACACTTATTTTTCTTTTCTAAAAGCTCCCCAGGCTTTATTTTTAGCATTCTTAACATTCTTGTTATGAAGAGCTGCCCATCCCGAATCACAAGACTTTCATGAGCATGACATGATAGTTCATTAAAGATAAAAACAACTGGCCAATGCTTGTTTACTGTTATAATCCAGATGTCTTGATGACTGCAGCAGGATTTCACAGGTGGAAATGAGAGCAATCTTCAGTTTTATCTCCTTGACTAGAATCCATGTTAAGGGTTTTGAATTGGAAATATTCAGAGGAGATAAGGATTGTTTTCAATTTAATTAATAATGTTTAATCTTTTGGTTTAATAAGATCATTGTGGTGGTAATGTACATGTTGCATAAACAGCCTGGCATTTTTGACGCATAGCAGTAAACTTAGAAACCTAAGGGGAGGGAAGAAAAGGGGTGCTCAGGAAGCAAACATGGAAATTCAAAATATATGCTGTGTGAAGTTAGAACAAGACTGAAGGGAAAGTGTTGTTTCTTCAGCACAGCAGTTAATCTGCAACCCATGGAATCAGCACATGCATGCTTCAGAGGTAATGCTGCAGTGTCAAGATCTTACACAAATACAAATAGTGGGTATTTCCTGCTTTTAGTTTTCTGTCTTCTGGACATGCTTCCTCACTCTTTTTCTCAACTTTCCTCCTTTATTCCTTATAGAAAAAAAAACATGTCTTGTATCCAAGAAGTTTTCTAACACAGTTTTTGCCTCTGCAATAGCTTACCTGGCTTTAACGCTAATGAGTTTTTTTGTGGATGATCAAAATAAGGTCTTCAAATACAGATCGTCACAGCCTGGCATGATTTCTGGAAAAACAGACACATCAGTAACACAGTAAATATCCTCAAGCAGGCCAAAAGAAGCATTAGCATTTTAGTCTTTGCATGGCAATTGCTGTAATGTGATACACATTTTGTGCCAGCAGCCAGCAGCTGGCATGTTTTTGGAGTGCTCCCACAAATCTACCGAAGCACAGCCCAGCACTGCTGGCATCGCTGCTCCTGTCAGCATCTGTGTCTGAGCTCTCTTCTGCCTTGGATGCAACAGTATCAATTCATACCCAAACCGTACCTCTTCTTATGTGTTAAGGCCACTCAGATGCCAGAGAGTGCATTGGTGTTAATAAGCCCGTCTCTTCCTTACTCAGTCTCCACAATGCGTTTTTGATGGTAGGAGAGACAACATAAATAAACAAGCTGTTTTACAAGGAAAGCCCCTGAGCCTGCAATAACATTGCAGAGCACAAAGTCCACTCCTATAAAGTGCCTGCCAGTAGCAATCTTTCACTAACTACATCTTATAAATTGCCCTGAACTCTGGAAAGTGTGAGAGGATGCAGGCAAATGCTGCTTGCTGCCTACCCTGGCCAGAGTTCCACATTCCAGAGGCAGGAAGGAAGGAGCTGCTGTTTCAACACACAAAGACTCATCACCTGCAAAAATAAAAGGGCAGCAACCATTTACTTTCTTTTACATTGACACAATGCATTCAGGAAATAGTCCAGCTTGGGAATTCAGGTTTAGGTATTTTTATGAGAGCACAGCTGGAGTTGTTTTGAGTGTTGGCCTAGGGGAACAAACTTAGACTCATGCTCTTTATATGTGGGTGCAACTCTGTCAAAAGCACTTTGCAAAGTTCAAATGGTACAAAGCCTTCTCCTTGTAAACATCATAATTGTCTGTCACTCTAGAAAAAAGACATAAAGGAGATATAGAAATAGGAAGCTTTTAAAACTAGAGGAATGATCAAAATAGCATTTAAAGGGAGATTTTAATCTCCCTTCTCCTTTAGCCTCTTCTTTTCCAATCTTGTTGGGAAGCCGTATGTCCTAGTTTGCTTCTGGGTTAAAGCTTTCTCCTTTATTGTAAGTTCACCTTTTTAGTTGGCTTTCTACTGATGCATCCATTAGAAACATGGTCTGGGGGTAGACAATATTCTTACAGAACAGTTTTTGCCATGGTGGACCCCTCCTGAATCCTGTAGGAGATTCACCTGTGGCGTAATAACTACAGGCCACTTACAATGCTAAAAGTCTCCCAGACAAAAGCAGTGTTCCAGATGCAATGCTTTTCACAGATCAATGTACTATTAAATTAGTTGGGGTGCTGCACAGTAATTTTTTGCAAATTTGCCATGAAATACCTACATGACTAAATGAAACAAGCTGTAGGTGAAACAGATGAGTGGAGGCAAGAAAAAGGAAGAACTTTCTTGACATTTCAGTATTATTCATAGTATTTAACCAAACATACAAGAAGTTTACTGAAAGACAGTTTAGTCAAAGTGGTCACCATATTGAAAGCAAAGTTGTTTTCTCACCAAAAGGCATAAAAGAAGGAAAATAGAAATAAAATCAATAAATTTTAAAAAAAATAGTAAGATGTAGTTTTGGTCTGGCAGAACAGCTGAAAACAAATACTGAGAAGGAAAAGAAGGCATACAGGGAGGATGAAGTGTGCTGGGTTACTAGTTTTTTTCATTTGGCCACAGCAGGAAATCATTGGATTCCAAGGAGCTCTCCTTTTGGGGCCTGCTTAAAAGCCCTGGCTCCTTGGGATCTGCAGCTCCTTGGATTTCTATTCTTACCTGTCCAAACCTTTTTCTCTTTCTGACAAAATTTCAGGTACGTACCCAAACTGTCATTCAGCTCACTCATGCTTCAATATACAGCTGTTGTCCCTATATCCCACATGTATGTACTGACTGATCAATGTTGAGAGCTTCCCATCTCCCACATTCCCTGATGCAGCTGCTCTCTGTGTACCAAGGTGGGAAGGACAGCCTGCCTGTGGTGAAAGTCTGTGCCCAAATCTGTCTTTTTCTCTTGGTGTGAGTCAGACCTATGATATTACAGAGGACTATGAACAGCACTTTAGCAATGCAGAATGCATCTGCCCATTTGGTGATGGTTTTTATATTTGTTTGCAGCCTTCTCAGCTGCATCTTTTAGATCACCACCTTCTCCCAGGTTTATGCTAAAAGTTTATGCCTGAAAACTCACGTTTGAATTTGGTCTATTAAAATGTACACCATCAGATGGCACATGCTCAATTGGCACAATGCACTTTTACTTTCATGAAAATGCGGAACAAAAATACTTTTCAGAAATACATCAATCATCCTGAAACATTATCAGTGCTATGACAATGCACCGCCTCCAATGAGTTAAATTTATCCTCATTGGTAAAATGTTCAATTTTCTCCAACATTTCTTTGTTCGTCTCTGTGACCTGTTCTGCCAGAGTGTGAGACTGGGATGCACACAAGGAATGCAAGAAGAGTTGAGTGCAATTTTTACAAGGACAGTATTTTTCAATCCAAGCAGGGTTTGGCTTTTAAAAACAACATATGCTGCAGCAAATGTTCTTTTCTGTCAATGTAATTCATTATCAGATGAAATTTCCAAATGAAATATTTAAACAATGACAGAAAATCTAAATATTTAATTTAGAAGTCTCACCAGTGAAAATAAGATTAAAAAGATGTTAAATAAAAACTCACCATTTTTTTCCATGTGTTCTATTTCAAAAGACAAAACCTTTCTCTCTGCACACTGAGAAGTATTATTGAATTTAATTTTATATGAAAATTCCCATGAAAAACAAAAAAAATACATTTCAAAAGTAAAGTAATTTTAAAAGCTATACTTTCCATCTATTTTTCAGACATACCTACTCTTTTTTTGAAGAGGCAAGCAATTCACCACACACAGTACTTTCCTCCACTCCTCTCTCACACATGCACACACAGGCACGATTTTTCCTTTAGAAAGGCAGGCTGTAAGAGCTGCTGTCTCTTGGCTATGTCTGCTAAAGGAAAAGGAAAACAGTAACACGGTGCTACAGCCACCTCCCTGCCTTGCACAGCAGATCTGACTGAGGAAGCAACTGCCTTAGGCTTAGGGTCTGTTTATTTAATTGTGAGCCACCAGTAGGTGTATACATCTCCTGAGCTATAAGTAGAAGAAAAAAAAAAAAAACATTACTCTATGCCCTGCCCCTAGAATAAGACAGTAGAGAAGTTACAAATTGAGTCTTCACTTGGTTTCAGCCACACAGAACCATGTGAAGTAACAGAGTATTCTTTCTTCAGTATTAAGAACATGTAATAAATCAGGAAAGAAAAGCAAGAGATCAGCATGGATGGTCAACTTTAAAGCTCCCTACCAACCCAAACTATTCTATGATTATTCTTAATATTTTCAATTAAATATGAAGCCAAAAGGAGGAAAAAATCTATTAAAAATAAATGCTTTGAATATATGTCCAGTCTATCTCTGCAATAGCCCAAGTGAGAATAAGCAGTAGAGTTTGAATTAGAAAATCAAACACTGTGTTATTGATCAGTTATGACAAAATTTCTCTAATACCAAGTGCCATACGGGGCCCCACTCCCACCACTCTTGAAGACACATGTAAAACTCTCATAGCCCTATGTATTTTGATATGAACAGTCTTTATTTCCACAGAAGTAAAAAAAGGCCTCCCAAGTTCTGACAAGAGGACAGGTTGGGTTGCTTTTTGTCCTTGCATAACTTGTCTGGCTACTATGGAGCTCCATGGAAACAAGAATGACAGTGAGTCATGATGACATCTCTTAAGCCCACCTGGGAAGAGCACACCAGTGTTGTCACCCAGGAACACACACAGAGTGGACAGGAATTGCATCCTTTCCAGCCCTCTGGGCTCCTGCACTTGAAAGCCCAGGGACCACGGGATTGCACAGAAGTGGCCTTCAGCACAATTCCAAGGCAAGCACAAGCTTCCTTAATCACAAAGGGTGAACCCATACCAAGAGACATTCAAGTGGATGCTTCATGTGCTTACGCATTCTGATGAAGAGAAAAGACACCATGACATATGCATCACCTGCTCTTTCACCAAATCCCTGCTAGAGAGGAGCACCATAGGTAAATGTGGGTGATATCCAGATGCAGCTGCAGCTTTGCAGGTGTCTGCAGAAACTATTTCAACCCCAGAACAGTGACATTCTAATGCTTGCACCAACATAGAGAGTGAAGGGCTGAATATACCCCTGAGCAATATAATTTTGATAGAGTGGACATCTATCAACAGATGTCAAAGGAGATGAAAGTAAAGGATTTCTGAATCCATCAGTTGTTGTCCCAGGAGCATTCCTACCCTCATTCCTGACTGTATTCAATACCTCTCTGCCAACTGCTGTTTCTCTCCCCTCCCAGCCATGGTACAAAGGTGAGACCTTAGAGTATCACCACCCAAGGTCTGGGTGTTAAAATACATCTTCACTCCATGTTATACCACAGCACAGAGGCAGTGTATCTCCACATTAGGTTGGGTGTCCCAGAAGCTCCAGGTGACCTGATTTTTGTTGTGACTGAGCTGATACCTCTGCTGAGCACACAGAATTGTCCCCATGCATTCTATCAATCTGCAGGCTATGCACATGCTTCAGGACATACGCCCCTTCATATCTACTAACAGCTAAACAGAAGACCCTGTACTATATTGCAGGACTTAATTAATATGAAGTCTTTCATACTCAAATTCTTAAGTCCACTCTTGGAAACACATAGAGCAAGGGAGTAGTATACAGCTGCAGTCAGTAATATGTCACTATCAAAATATCAAATTATATCAAAATAGATATCAAAATATCAAAAGATAAAAATACAGATTAGAGGCATAAACAGTCCCTTAAAAGTTCAGTCCAGCAATATTTAAATGATAGCAATCTGTCCAGCTGCTTCACAGAAGTGTCACATCAGCAGTATCTGAGCATCTTCCAGTTTGGGCTATAATATTAGGTACCCCTCAATTAGGCATGACAATACCTAGCACTTGTCAACAGCCCTTGTCAGCTGGTAAGCACATTACAGTTATTAATTTGGCTTCACAATACTCATCAGATGGAGGTTGCTAAGTACAGTATGGTTATCTCTGTTCAGTGACAAAGAACCATGAATGCAGTTACAGCTGTCCAGCCATCAGAAAATTATCTATGTGGTTCATGACTCAAATTTTCAATGTTCTGTTATCATCCTTTTCAAGGACTGAAAAGTCTTTTTTCTTCTGTGCTTTCCTGAAATACATACCTACACTGTCAGCATTTTCAGCTCATTTTCCCTTCCCGTTAAATCATCAGCAATTTAGAAGCCATTAGGATATGAAAATTGCTTACTGGCTGCCTGGTCTCTGAACACATTGATGAAACAGATTTCCAAGCCTGTACACAGGGGTAGGGAGCAGTGCTACACTTAAAATTTTCTCTTAATTTGGGTTCAAAATGCTCTATGGTGCCTGTAAACCAGAGTTAGTGGCTGCTGAGCTCCCTCCTTATGGACCAGGCATGGGGAGTGTCCATAAAGAACAGAAATGCACATATCTGGAGGCAATATCTAACATCTCTTAAGAAAACTAATGGGCTAAAAAGTCTGCACACAAGTCAACACGCAAATATGCTGTGTAATCCACTGAGATGTTCACTTCGCAACAGTCAAGTTGATTTTGAACAAATCTTCCAACAGGGCAACTGTCAAGTGACTAAATCTATTCAGAGGCATTACTTGATTCCTGCCTTTCTGCACAAAACACACTGGTGGAATTTGTTATTGGGGCTGGTTGTTTTTTTTCCATTGCTTCGGGTTTTGGAGGAAAAGGGGGAAAAAAAGTCTGAGGAACCATGTGCTGAAATGTCTCCATATTCGGAATACCTCCCCTATTCTGACTGTTGCAAGGCACCCAGCAACTTCAGCACAATGCAAGTCTGTACATTGGGTCATTTAGAGAAGTCAACCTTGAAAGGAGATAAGCCTTTAATTTTATCTAAGATAGAATAGAGTACCCTTACAGTCCTGAAGATAGGGGACAGAAGAGCATTCCTGTAGCAGCAATTTAAGCTAACCTTTTGCCTTCACTCTAAAAGAGCCTGAAAGTGCTCGTGCACTCACTTACAGTTATTCCTGGCATTCCACTGCATCCTGAGGTTCCTGTGCCAAGAGAGAAGGGGGTTCGCTCAAGCCTGTGAGGATGGAGTTGAGACTTTCCTGCCAAGAAATGTACAGAGTCAAAGAACAGAGCCATTAGAAAAGCCCTGGAGAGTGAGCATGTCTGCTCCTGCTGTCTATGGGCATGGGCAAGGAGCCCAGCAGGTCCCTCCGTCTCTGAGACCTGGCACCACTGGAGTCACAGTAGGGGATTTGACCATTCCAACCACCAAGCTGATGGCTACTGCCAGGTCTGCCAAAATCTGTCCTCAAGATGAAATCTTCAGTGCTCTTTCCATGCATAGCCAGGCAGTAAAATCAGTGCTGGCAGTCCCCCACTGGGCTTCCCCACTGGTAACCTAAACTCACAGCCAGGAGCTGCCCTGTGCCAGAGTGCATGGCATGTAGGTGTGCACAGCTCAGGGCTGCGTTAGCTTGGCTGAGTTTACAAGACTTGGGACCTCACAAGGGTTAAGGGCCCAATTAAGCAAAGTGCTACAGTCCATGGCAATGAACTACTTTGCCAGTACAAATAATTAACATTGTAAAAATATAACTAAGATAGAAGGTTCAGACACTGTGCCTTTGGGAAAGATTGGCTTAGAACGTGAGCAAATACTTTGAGGGTCCACTATACACCCACTGGCCTACATTGTGTACTTATGCCTGACAGTTTAAACAATATTTTTGTGTCTTTTTTTTAAATTTATTCTGTCTGATTTGATCTAAACCCTCTAATAGCTACATCCATTTGTACTATAAATACACAACCATTTAATAAAAAAATAAATCTTTTATCAGTGCTTTTGATGGGCTCTTGGAAGATGTTATATAGAAACTAAAAATTACTATTGATATTCAAGTTGGACTATCAGATTAGTGACTTAAAAGTCACAATTCCTATGCCTTGAAATGTTACATCTCAAATATTACAATTTACCATCAAATAACCATGATAAGATTAATTCTTCCAGCAATGCTAACAAATTAATTTCAATTTATTTTAAAAAGGATTTTAAAAATAATATT
>JANIJG010010074.1:16460-60292 GCA_024611175.1 Megaceryle torquata | reverse complement strand
CATTGGGCTGTGATTTATGGGATGAAATTTAACAAGCTGAAATGCCGGATTCTGCACCTGGGACAGCATTACACCAGGCACAAGCACAGACTGAGAGAGGAGTGGCTGGAGAGCAGCCCTGCAGAAAGGGATCTGGGGGTGTTGGTCAACAGCAGGCTCAGTTGGAGTCAGACATGTGTCCTGGCAGCCCAGAGGGGAAACCCCATCCTGGGGTGCATCAAACACGGCACGGCCAGCCAGTCAAGAGAGGTGATTATCCTGCTGTATTCAGTGCTGGTGTGGCCTCATTTGGAGCACGGTGCGCAGTTCTGGGCTTCACAATTTAGGAAGGACATGAAGGTCCTTGAATGCATCCAGAGGAGAGTGACAAAGCTGGTGAAAGGGCTGGAAGGGATGTCCTCTGAGGAGCAGCTGAGGACTTTGGATTTATCTAGTTTGGAGAAAAAGTAGCTGAGGCATAACCTACAGCTTTTTGAGGAGAAGAAGTAGAGGACGGGTGCCAATGTCTTCTCCCTGGGATCCAGTGACAGGATGCATGGGAGTGATTCAAAGCTGCACCTGGGGAGATTTAGATTGGACATTAGGAAGCATTTCTTACCAAGAGGGTGATTAAACACTAACAGGCTTCCTAGAGAGGTGGTCGATGCCCCAATCTTGTCAGTCTTTAACAGGCATTTGGACAATGCTCTTATTAACATGCTTTAACTTTTGTTCAGCCCTGAACTGGTCAGGCAGTTGGACTAGATGATCATTGTAGGTCCCTTCTAACTGAAATATTCTATTCTAGCTTGCGTTCACCACATTTTAGGAGCTCCCAACCCATTAATTTTCCCTCGCTTGTCCCCATCTGAAAGATTAACAAAAACAAAGACAATACAGAAGAATGATTTGGCAAATGCTGCTGAACTGCACAAGCTAGAACAAAAAAAAAAATCACTACTGTAATTTTTTTCATTCTAATAGTGCTGGCAATAAAAGTTTCCTCTGACTACTTGACTTGGGATTCAAAATCAGCTTGTTCTGTTGGAACTGCATTTCAGAATTAGCCAAATATATGAAGATATCCGGAATATTTTTACCTATGTTATATATATCCCCTATTGTACAAGCTTTGTGGTTCTTTAAAACCTCAATTTCAAATGAGCTATTAGGAAATACCAGTATAAGCACTGGTGCCACCTATAGCTGGCATCTGTATCCCAAATTGTTACTAAATGTCATTAACTTCAGCAATTTGACCACAGCATAGTGCCACGCTCTTAAAAAAACCTGACAGAAACATCTCAAGATAGGCAAAGCACAGCTCAAAACTGAGTCTTCAGAAGATACTTCACTGAATCACTCACTGAAGCCATCTGCTGCCCACACTTCATGACAGCATCCCATTTGGAAGGCATCTTCAAGTGCTGCATCATACACTCCTGTAACATGCAGACACGGTGCGGAAGGAAGCCACCTGTTGCCATTGAGAACTGCAGAGCATCAGCAACCTGTGATGGAAGGGATCAATATGACATGACCAATGTCCATCAGCCCAAGGCACAGAACGTGGAGGATTGACAGTGGTGATGCATATTAGAAGTAAAGTATGCTGCAAACAAATTAAGCCTCATCTTGAATGCATACAGTTGCAGAGCTAGTAATCTGAGTCCTTAAAGCTGTTTAAGTTACATAAAAGGGTAACTTAAGTTTTACAAATTACTTATAGATGTTGTGTTAGTCCAGAGCTCCTTCTAGCCCAGTACTCATCTCCAGACAGCAAATGAATAGGAGCAGTATCAGAAGAGGGTGAACATACAGTGATACTTTCCCAGGATAATTACAAGTTGTCAAAAAAACTTTTGCTTAAAACCTGTTATTGCCAGTAAGACTCGTCTGACAGCATACAGACCCAGAAGGAAAGCAGGTAACAGCCTTGAGCAGTGACTGCATAGCATGGTGTTTGCTTGTTTTTCATCCTGGTTTCACCTCTTTTACCCTTTTGCAGTATAAGCAGGAACAGTCCTGACTCTTGTGCCTAATCAGGGAACACAAAGATGAGGGGGACTATTGCAACAGGTGCAGAGAGAAGACCATGGAAAAGGGAAGCCTGGAAGAGAGCCCACTCAGATGGGGAATGGAGAAAAAGCCTACATCCACACTCAAAATCTGAGACTGAGACATCTGTCATTGGAACAACCTACCCTTCAGGCTTCCTCTGCTACTCAAAACACCAGATTCCCACTCTGGTACCCTGAAATCCCTACTGCCCTTTTCTCCTTACTACTCTCTCCTGAGAAATCTTGAGCCAACACTGAACACAAACATCGACCATCCCATCGACAAAACCATGACTTTACAAGCTGGCTAATTTTACTGCAAAGGTTACAGCCAAAGCCACTGTTTGAGCTGTTCTACCACGTGCTGCCCATGTGCTACCTAGACCAGATCACACAGTGCTTGGCAGCACCAGCTCAGCCCCTGCAATAGTGACCACAGAACTGTAACTGACTCTTCTGACCTCTTATAATAAGGATAAATTCCCAGACGAAACCACCATTGCTAACTTCTCTATAAAGTCTTTGAGGAAAAAAATAAAATAACCTCTTCCTGTTGAACAGCAAAGGCAAACACTGGTAAGATTTAGTAATGACTAAAGCTGCCTTTAAGGCATCAGCTAAATAGATAACTCCCACCTTCTCTGGGAGAGAAGCCATGTGTTTGCTAAGCCTACCAGAAAAAAAGTGCTAAGCCAATCGATTTCCTGAATTTCCATGACATAAAAGATTGTATGAAGGTATTATGAAGAAAATGCAAAACATCAGAACACCAAAAGTAGAACAAGCAATCCTGGACTAAAGAAATGTCAGACCTCCTATGTAATGAGGTAGGACAGACAATTTAGGACTGCCTACATTTGTGCTAGGCTGACTAGATTGCTGCAGTCCAAAGAAGAGTACAACCACCAGCTGAAAAATAGCAAAAAACATACCTGCAGAAAGGAACTGCAACAATTCAGACTGATGAGTTCACTGAATAGAAGAGAATGGAGAAGATCCAAGTAAAGCTGACCTTCACTGGATTATAAGCACAAATCACCAGGAAAGATGGAGTTTCCATCACTCATTACTGATCTTTGTCTTGTACTTCTGACCACTAAAACCTTCCCTCTGGCTTTTTGCTCTCAGTGGCCAAACACAGATGAAAAGGAACCTCAGGAAAGACCTCCTCAAGCAACTGGTTGCTTTTACTCAAAATTGAAACAAAGATGATGTTCATATCTATGGAAATATATTCCATTCTTCTAGATAGCTAGAGAGACAGTTTCTATTAAAAAAAAGAAATCAATGCTTTCCAAACAAGGAAAGACTTAAATATTTAAACAACAATAAAAACATCTGTGTCATCAATATTTATAATGTTTAATACAAATGAACAAGGTTACAGAATAAACTCACCCATAATGAAACTTTTAGCTTCCACTGTGAAAATCTTTGTCCAAAGCCATTGTATGCTAATGGCTTTGATTCAAGGACAGAAAAACTCTGACACGCTGAAAGTAGCATGTGTGAATTCATCTGTGGAACCAGCTAGCAACAGTGACTTCTTTGCTTGTACATTTTATGATTATACCTCGCATAGACCTCTGTCTTACGGGAATTCTTAAGCTGTCAGATTTTTATTCTTCCACCACTCCCCTCTAGGAAGAAATGTATTATTTCTTTTGGTAATATACAGATATGGAACTGTTGTGGTTTAATCCCAACTAAGCACCATGAAGCTGCTCCCCGAATCCGTCCCCCTCACAGTGGGATGGGGAAGTTTATTTAAAAAAAATAGAGCAAATTCATAGGGCAAGATAAGAACAGCTTAACTAAAATAAAGTAAAATATAATATAAATAATAATAAATGTGTCTCTAAAATTCCATTCTTCAGCTCTTAATGTAATTATTGTTAGAACTATATATAAATAATATTAGGAAGATTATTTGGGTTTTCTTGGTTGGTTGGTTTTTGTTTTACTTATCTTCATTGCAGTATTTCTCTTTAATTTTGCTGAGTGGATTATAATCTTTAAGTGTTCAGTCTGATAATAAGAAACATTTGTATCTTGAGGATTAAAGAGCTAAAAGCAAGGCAGAAGAAGAGTGACATTTGCTTTGGGGTCAGTGGGCTTTGAATCTGACCCCTAGTGTCAGTCATTTTATACTGACTCTAGAGTAACCTTCCTTTTCATTAATGACTATATTCTTTCATTGTGATGAAAATATCAAAAAAAGGGATAAATAAACCCCAAGAAAAGACAAGTGATGCACAGCGCAATTGCTCACCACCTGCTCACCAATGCCCCAGTAGTGATGCGTCTCTCCTGGCCAGTTCCCCCCAGTTTATATGCTGGGCATGATGTTCTATGGTATGGACCCTTTGGCTAGTTTGGGTCAGCTGTCCTGGCCATGCTGCATCCCAGCTTCTTGGGCACCTGCTTGCTGGCAGCATAAGAAACTGGAAAAGCCTTAACTCAGGGTTACTAAGTGCAATAGTAAGGTCTACTTAGCAACAACTAAAACATCACTGTGTTACCAACATTGTTGTCACACTAAATCCAAACCAAAGCACTGTACCAGCTACTAGAAGGAAAATTGACACTATCCCAGCCAAAACCAGGACAGCAAACATTTTTCAATAGGAAGTGCTTTCAGAGCATGAGAATGCTCTAGCCTCATGATACAGCATAGAAGCATTCCAGAAGGCAATGTTAGGGATGTAAGCACTGATAACAGCCAGTTGCCTGCTCAGTACACAGCTTTTTAGGTTGGTATAGCCCAACAGGGACACACAATCCCCCCTTTCCCCCCCAAGGCAGTCAAATGTGAAACAGCCATATCAGACTTCCACAAACATTATCATTAAAAATTACTGCAACAGATGATGCTTAAATACTGTAAGAATGTCAAGGGGGAAGAAAGTGATCATCAGAAAGTTTTGCTGCCATCCAGTACACATTGTGTTAATTATATTAGGTTACTTACTGCAAGGAATACACAGTTGCTGCAACTGGGCAAAACCACCAGGGGTAAATAACACTTTTCAAATTATGCAGGCAGGATCCCATCTAAACTAGAGTTTTTCATTCCATTGCTGTGTTTAAGCTGTCTCACTTGTGCACATAGCCTGCTCCATGTAGCATTTTAACAACACTGGGAAGCTGTCTCTAAGAAGTGCTTCACAAAAAGCATCTGTGAAAGCTTGCTCAGAGGTATCTCCAGGTTATTTGCACCAGCAATATGGAGTAAAGACAAGACAGCTTAGTTCCACTATATCAGTTACACTACAGGGTAGCCAAAACCAGACAAATTCACTACTTTACTTATATGAGAAGTAGGATTCAGGCCAATGAATCAGAGTAATTGAACCTAAGCCAAGAGATCTATCAGTGCGAGAAAAGCACGCGTGTCGTCTCATACCGAGACAACAGAACAATGAGTGTAATATTCTGTGCACCTCAGCCTCTACGGTGGATTGTTCTGGTCAGTTACTTCCACTGCATCAGTTACATATTCTAACCAGTACAATTTGGAAGCACTGACAGGAATTTTCACCCCAACTTTTTTTCATGCAGTCAAGATTTAACACTGACTGATATTTGACCTGTAGTGGAATAAAATAATTTTTAGGGGCAAAAGCTCAAACTAAGATCAGAAAGGGACTGAGAGAAACCTTTGATGTATAAAGCTTACTATGTAGCCTAGATTAGGGCTTAGAAGAGTTACTATAGGTAGTCATATCTATTAAATGAGAAGTCAGTATATAGACAAGGACAAAGCACATATAACTATGCATAACATATCCATAATGAAAGATCATAACCTTAGTCACACAACATTACCACAACTACCAGGGCTAGCACCAGCAAAAGCAGTTTTTTTGTGGTGACCTGGCCTGTTCTCTGAGTTCTACCACAGCTTTTATTAGCAGGTTCTTCCCAGTGCTGGACACCTATAGCATGAATCTGTTTATATACTTTTGAAAGGGGCAGAAAGAATAACAAAGAATATTAAGCACAGGCTGACCTGGCTCCTGCTTAAGTCACAGTAGCCTCAGGTTGTACCAAGTTAATATGTGATCCGTTAATATATCTTAAAAAAAAGCCCCCACACATTTAACTTGCAGCTAATATTAGATATTAACTACCTTTTAAAATGGGTCTATACAACACTATCAGCCTTGCCTGACGGGTTCTTTTTAGCCAGAACAAAAACACTACATTTACATGGTTCAACAACTGTCACATTCTAGCAATGTTAAACCTTCTGAGAGAACACCCTGAACAAGGCTGAAGTTTCTCTTGTTGAAGCTTTCATTCCCAACCAGAATATTTGAAGTGTACCTGTGTATCAAAGACATTGAAGAGAAGGACACCATACTGGTGAAAGAGGCAGTCTGAGATCCAGCGGCAGTCATGCATGACCTGAAGCAAGAAGTAGCTGTCAGACAAATTTGCATCCAACTTTTTTGGTGCGTTATATATCATTATATATGTAAACAACCTCTGCCATCACAGATGTCCCCCTGTACCCTTACCTTCAAGATGTTTTTATCTTCCAGCACCCTTTGTAATCCATTTTTGAAAGCCTGAGGTCCCAGAAGGAAGATATCAAATAGAAAAACGTGGCTTTTTGTTGCTATCTACAACAAATTCAGTTGCAGAGAAAATGAGTGAGGGATATAAGAACAAATGATTTGATAATAGGGGAGAATGCACTATTGCCCATAAGCCATAAACTCCTATGTAAAGTTTTATGCTGAGGAGAACAAGTCTAGTTTCCTTAGTGCTACTTCAGAAACAAGTCTTGTTTCTTCTGGAGATGCTCAGAGACTCTCATAATAATTAGTAAGAATGACCCTATAGTTTACTATACACAGTTAAATACAGTGTTTTGAGACAGAGAGCAAACTCCATGCACAGTACGTAAATTCCTGCACCTATTATGGTGACCTTTCTAAAGAACCACTTCCAACAAAATTCTTGTGCCCATGACATTCCTTTCATTGTCAAAGACCACTACCAAAGAAACAAAGGACATCATTTTCCATCCTAGCATTTCAAACAGGATATAAAATTGAGGTTTTGCCTGTGTTCAAATTCATAATGGTTTAACAAAAGCTGTTATTTGAAAGCAATTTAACCATACCAAAGGAAACATTTTGTGGATGCTTACTTCTGCATAAATGAGTTATGTTTGAAGCACGAACTCCCACACAAGTTTTTGCTTTGGATAAATGCACTCACTTTTAAATCTATTTAAAATTAAACTAAGATGATTTTGAGCTAACATATTAAGCTATTCTCCTTTCTGTTCCTCCCTTTTCAGATATCGATTACATCACAGCTAATTATCATCTTTAGATGGATTTTACTCCTTCAATTATATTGGCATTGTGATTAGGTGTCGCAGTCTTTCAGTAGGTAACAGCTGTACTAGTGTAATACCTCTACCTGTATACAACTATATAAAGATGGCAAACCAAATATGTTACAAATGCATGTTATATAAAAATTTAGTAATTATTATACTGCCTTATAATGGCATTATTCTTCCCATAACAGGTCTTTTATGAAATACCTGATCTGTCTTGAAGAACATCATATCCCTTATCAAAACTGTTACATAAGTAAGTGTCAAACACAGGTTAATCCCCAAATGTTTCTCAGTAATGTTTGTTTAGTGGCACATTTTGGGAAGTTATCTGCCTCTTACCTCAAGCCATGAGAGTTTTCCATGGCGACATAAATTAACACCTTCTCCTGCTATACTGACAACGGACTCTTTTTTTAGGTGCAGCACCTAATAAGAAAGATAAATAGTGTAAGAGAATGATAGGCAGAGGGACAAATACTAGACTGCTATTTTTCTGGTCATGATCTATAATCTATATTTAAGAAGGCAAATACAGATCAAACCCATAATGAAACTCAGATATATAGTGACCCAAGAGAAACAGACATAGTAACAGTCCAGTTACAGATAAACAGCTGGAAATTCCACAACTAGAAGCATCAGTGACAGGTTTAGCAGAGATTAGGGATAAGTAAAGAATATAGACTCCCCCAATATTCTCCCAAGAAATTCTCTTAAATAGGTTTGTGGAACTTCCTTAAGATCACATTAAAAATAAGTATTCATTTCAAATAAAAAGAACTTACTTTCTAAGACACAAAAGAAAACCCATTACTTTCACAGACACAAAAGGTTTTCAGACAATTAATATAAAGCAACCTGTAGTGCACATGTAATGCAAGAGTAGAAGGCATAAACAAAAACAAAACAAAAACCACACAAAAAAAGCCATCTTTTTCCAAGCAACATTTGGATTCCTCTCTAAACGGGGAGTCTCTTCCCCTGGGGAAGAGCATTTTTCCTCTGTATGTGCAACAGGTTTACCATTAACAGCCCAAATCCCAGCTTACATTACTGCAAGATGAAATGGCCTGGAGGACCTACAGTATTACTGATCTAATTCAGTATTTTAAATATTTTATTAAATTTAATAATAAATCTATCATTGGTTCCAAGTTCTGAACAAAAGCCTTTATATCCAGTCTGCTTATGTTATTATACATGATTTAGGAGAAAAATGTCCAGGCATGTCTGGAGTTCCAAACACCTACAAAACCAACACAATCTATTCCCTCTCTAAATGTCAACTAATCTTCACACTGTTCCTTTCCTAAACAAAATAACTGTTCACTACATAGTAATACTGACCCTTCACCTCAGTTACTAGTGACACAGAGTCTGAACACAGCAGCAAACACACACTGATACACATTCACATGTACGCACTGCAAACCTCAGATGCACAGCACTTTTTACCTGCCTATATCCACACTTCAAATATACTTTGGCACCAGAGATACCATTTCTACTTGATTTAAAGAAGGCAGTTACTACCTATTACTCAAATTTCACTAATCTGTAAAAGTGTTTCCAGTATGTCACGAAGCAGTGCTCACAATCCTGCCGCCTCATGGATCTACTGATGATTAGAACAAGACAGGCTTAGAAGTCACATAGGCTGCATTAAGAGCAGACGTTAGTACATACTGCTGGGCCAAATTTCTGCTGGAAACAGTCAACAACTGTGTACTCCACATTTTCTTCTTCCTTCTTCTCTAAAAGAAAAAGAAAAAAAACCAACCCAAAACATTAGACACTTCTTCTACGTGAATGAACTTTGCACAAGTATTTCAGCTGTATAATCACAATACTTCTGTGCTTTAGCTGTTCAGTTTCTCCCTCTCTTCTTCCTGAACAAACCAAGACAGATTACTGAACTGTCTGATTCAGATGTGTACAGTCTACAATATGACCCAAAATTCTGGTCTTTGACAGAAAAAATGTGTATTTAAAAGTGAGTTGCAGCATTATGCATCATAACAAAAAGTAAAGGAAACAAAGGTTTCAGTTTAAAAATTACACCCATTTAAAAAAAATATCACCCTAATTCCCAGGCATGTCCAGGAAAGGGTAAGGATAGTAACAAAGACAAAACTAACAGACAGTGACACCACAAAACGCAGACAGATAAATGATCAACAGGGCAAGGAGAATTCAAACCATATTTTTAACATCTGCTTAACAATGTCTAATGAATAGGTAAAGAAGAGTTCTCTTAAAGATTCTCCCTTCTCTTTAAGCAAGATGTAAATGTTAGCAATATGCATCCATGACAACACAAGGGCAATCTTCTAAACTCTAAAATAACAGTCAGTTGAAAGATCCTAAAACCAAAATTTTAAAGGCTCTCTCAGATCACACCAAGCCTTGCTCATTTTCTCCCCCACTGTCCAGGTAAATGGAAGGTAATCTTCCCTCAGCCTGTACAGGGGTTGCACTCTCATCATGGCTCTGTGAGAACAGAATGAGCTGATCACATTTTGGATCTGTACCTGTATATGTGTATACAGCAGGAACCACACAACGAAGTCAGCGCAAGGGAGTGACAGCTAGCACAGAACCAAAAGATCAGTTGTGCTGCTCAGAGACTTTTACAGTTGAGAGCTACAGGATAAACATTCTGGAAAGCAGATGAATTTCCTTCTGATATCATGACCATATCTGCAGGCACAGAGCATGTCTGCAGATAACGAGCTCTGTACCTCTCTTTCTGTGACCATTGTTCTTTCAGAATACATCCTGTTCTGATGCAGGCAAACCAAGAGATCACAGCTTTTGAGGAAAACATATTGTTGGACAAAGACAAACTAGCTACGTTGCCTGACTAACATCCACATTACCTGAGGAGTATTTTAACCTATTTGAGGCTCTGCGCTGGCTCTTCAAAGAACTGAAAGGATAACTCCATGGGCCACAATCTGCTGGTCCTGTGTCAGCTTGTTTGTTCCATTTAACAGCTGAAGTGCACCTGCACAAGCAAGGCAACCATACATAATACAGAAGTCAAAACATTACACATTCCACCAGCATGGACATTTTAATAAAGAAAATTATTCCATCCAATGCCATCTACCTGTGTCCAGACAATGAACTGCTGCATGAGACCTCCTAATCCAGTGTGCACGTTTTTTAAATAAGATCTTGAAGCTACCCAACAAGAAGTTTATTTTGCACAAGAGGGCCTTTATTTCAGATAAAATTTCACATCTATTCTGAAAGCAAAAGGTCAAAGCAGAACCTGAACAGATGTTCACTACAAAGGTCAACAGTTTCAAGGGAAGAAAAAGCTCAAAATACAAGGAGCAAAGAACCTGACCTGAGCACAAGAACTATGCAATTTAAATCTCTGTAAGCCTTAACACTGAATCAGTAACATTTGATGTTAGTTACTGTAGCTGGAAGATGATTTTAAAAGTTTACCAGTACATAAAAGAGTTATATCCACTGAAACTTTACTGTAATCAAATGGAAGTTATTAAATCATATCAAATGGTACCATGTCAGGACCAAAAAAATAGCAAACGTTCAGCTGTCTGAAAGATGTCACATGATTTCTATGACAGCACACTCTGAGGTCAAGAATACTTCAATGGAAAATGAGACTTTGTTCTGGTTTTGGCTGGGATAGAGTCAGTTTTCTTCCTAGTAGCAGGTACAGTGCTGTGGTGTGGTCTGGATTTAGTGTGAGAACAATGTTGGTAAAAAACCTGATGTTTTAGTTGTTGCTCAGTAGCCCTTACCTTGAATTAACTTTTCTAGTTTCCTGTGCTCTGCCAGTGAGCAGGTGCACAAGAAGCTGGGAGGGAGCATGGCCAGGACAGCTGACCTCAACTAGCCAAAGGGTCCATACCATAGAATGTCATGCCCAGTACATAAACTGAGGGAAGTTAGCCAGGAGGGGCAGATCACTGCTGGGGCATTGGTCAGTGGGTGGTGAGCAATTGCATTCTGCATCACTTGTCTTTTCTTGGCATTTATTTCTCTCTCTTTTTGTTATATTCCTTACCATCACAATTATTAAGGTTTTATTATTATTATTGCTATTATTGTATTTTATTTTAGTTATTAAACTTACCTCAATCCACAAGTTTTACATTTTTTCCCCAATTCTCATCCTCCTCCCACTGAGGTGGAGGAGTGAGCATCTGTGTGGTACTTGGTTGCTGTCTGGGGTTAAACCGTGACAGCCTTATTTGTATAAATTTCCTTATATTGGTAAAAACATCCCATTATGATTACAAACCTCCAATCATGTACATCTCTATCTTAATAGAATAAAACATAAAAAAAACCCCTTTCTGATCAGCCTTTAGATGTAGCTGAAGAATCTTCTATCTAAAATTGTACCTTTAAAGGATTAACACAGGATTCTGCTATTGAGGTGAACATATTCAAGTATGTGTGAGCATAAGCCTAACTTAACAGAAAGAAGACAAGACAGCAGCAAGAAGGATGCTGCTAATCACAATTTATGTGCTTTTTAATGATATTTTAAGGACTGTGCAGTACACACCCTTTCATTCCTATTTCTCTTAAGAATAAACTATTCAAATATGGTCTTGTGAGAAGACTTAAACAAAGCCCTCTAGGAGCATAGGTCTGCAAGAGTCTGAAACATATTTTTACCAACTTCTCAAAGTCACATTTTTATGTGTTCTGAGAGTGTCTGTATATACCTAACCTTTCCTGGGCAATTGTCCTGCAACTGTTCCACCACAAAAGAAATGCTCATGAGAAATCCTCCGTGAAACCACAAGCTCATAAGGAAACAAACAAAGCAAATCCTTCCACCTAGGGACACCAGTAGGAAGGAAAAAAAATAAAATAAAGAGGAGAGAAATTATAAACAATAGCTTGAAAGAACACAGTGGATGTCTTCCACTCACCACCCTGTTCACCTCTTTAGAGCACAGAAATACCAACTTGGCACAGCTGAGTCTGAACATCAGTGTTATACTAAATATAAGTGGTGACTGCCCTAGCAAGGGCATCCCCCCTTCTCCTACTGTGTAAGGAAGAAAACATTTCAACGTACTCGGAGAGCATTGCTGTTCCCTTCTCTGAATCTGGTTGATCCATCAATTCCACTGAAATAGAAACAAACATCTTATACTATAGTGACAACAAGCAACTTCTTACCATTTGTTATCTCCCCCAAAAAGAACCATAATCAACACTAATGGTTATAGGACATGGCCATACATGCAACAAACAAAACTGAACTCAAAGTATAGTTTAAATAATTTAAAATTCACTCTGATGTACAGAATCATATAAAATAACTTACATAGAGTAGCCTAAATAAGGTGTATTTCAGAACTCAAGCATTTAAAGATTAATGGCCTAGCATCCCACCAAACCCACTCAATATCAAACTACAACTAATTACTTTGTAGAGTGTTACATATAGAACAAAGGGGATACAAGGAAAAAGGCAGAATGGAGTCAGTTAATCACTTGGTAAGTCCAATAGCTGCCTTCTAGCTATTTTCCCCTCAGCACTTTGCTCCTTGTCCTCAAAGCAATGCAGATGCCAGTAGAAATGCACAGTGCCTTTATACAGTAGAAATGTTTTTCAGAAATAATCCCATATTCTTATGACTAGCGAATCACAAAAAGAAGTGCAAATGAACAAACCATTTAATAGAGATGTTTTTGCCTGTGCAAGTAAAAGCAAAACCAACTAGAACTTTAAGCAATTTAACTTCCCAGACAAATCCATTAGTGAAAGTCTTGCATATGTAAGAAAGAACATGCACAATGAATGTAATTTGCCTTCAAGACATAAACAAGGGGCACACAAGACAACTGCTCACCTTCAGAGGGGTTACTTTCATTAGTAGTCTTACTTATTCATTATTTAGCTAATAAGCTTTAATGCAGTACAGTTACGAGACCTTCACAAAACAAGGAATTATGATGCCATTGATAGATAAATGGGGACTAAAAGTTGTGTCATTTATATATAATTCTCATTCCTACTGATTCTAGAAAAAAAAATGTGCGCAACTGCAGAACTCAGTGACCAAAAACCAGAATTTAAAATGCTTAGCTAGGAGTGGCCATGATCCCTGTGCCCCAAAAAATGGTAAGAAAAGCCTCACCATTTACTATTTCATGGCCAAAAAACATCTTTACTCCTGGAGTGCTTCTGCCAGTTTCCAAGTTCGTCACTGAAATAAAGGAGGTGAAAAAAATACAGACTGACATCAGGTTGCATTGTTTGGGGTGCATCATACCGTTTAGAGAACAAAGCAAGGCCATATTTAAAAGAACAAATGAATGATTTTATGTGGCAGCTCTTTCACTCGACAGAAGAGACTTTCCCTAAGATGACTGCACGCGGGGCAGGACACAGTTCTGGGCTGCTACACCCGCACATTCTCACAGCTGAGAGCAGACGGCTGCTGCTGACTCCTACTTTTAAGTGTCGGTTTTACTCAACCCAGTGCCCTTTTTGGCTCCGGGGAAGCTCCCACGGGCAGTCCAAGCCTTCCACGCCACCCCGCTGCACAACGTCCAATGCCGAACATCAGCGACCGGCCTCACAGCCCTACCCTAGCCCCCACTCCTCCCTCTCCCCCGCGGAGGCTGCACAGGGGGCCCAAGGGCCGGTAGGGCGCGGCCCTTCCCGCTGCCGCGGCAGGCCCCCACCTGTCCGCAGGAGGAGGCTCCCATCGGGGTTCACATGCTGCAGCACCCCCTGGAAGACGCCACATTTTAAGGTGACCTTAACGCTTCTCTCCAGCAGAGCCCTGAGGCCCTTACCACTGACAGCCATACGACTGCCCGCACCAGCGGGCAGACAACGCTAGCAGCACTGCACAACACAGCGCCTGCGGCCGGAAGGTGAACTCCCCGGAGGCGGGCCTATCAGAGCCCACAGCCAATCACGGAGCGCAGGCTCTCCGTGGGTACAGGCAGAGGGAGGCACCAGCTGGGAGCAGCCACCCACCCCGCCCCGCCTCGGACCGCCACACCCGCCAGGGGTGGTGGAAGTCGCGCTTGCGCGCGGGTGTCCGTCGGCTGCCGCCGGGCGGCTGAGGGGCGGGGTGAGGCGGGCGGTGAGGGCCGGGCCAGGCCGGGCCGGGCCGGGCCGGACCGGGCTGGGCGGGCGGGGCGGTAAGGGCCGGTGCAGGCTCATCTTCCGCCTCAGTACAGCTGGGCGGCTGTATTTGGGTTCGTGTTGGTAGTGGCTGTGGCACCACTTGTCGCTGTTCGGCTGCGTAACTCTCCGCGGCGCGGTGCGCGGCCCTTCCCTTCTCCTCAGGCCCAGCAGTGGCGATGGGTTCCCGGGCATCTACACTACTGCGGGACGAGGAGATCGAGGAGATCAAGAAGGAAACTGGCTGTGAGTGTGGGGGTGCGAGATGGGTCGGGAGGTGCCCAGAGCCGGGCAGCGCCTGTCCCTCCCGCCGGGGAGGGGTCTCGGCTGGTCGTGCCGCTGTTTGTCCCCCTCGCGGCTGCGCGTCGAGCCGTCCCTGGGGCGGCCGGCCCTGCCCGGTGCGGGGACGCCGGCGCGACCGCTGCGCTGCTGGCTGGGCAGTCCCAGCGGGCTCTGGGTCGGGCCCCCGCCGTCCCCAGCAACTGGAGGCAGATATAGATTGTAGGCCGGCGGAAACTGGGGAAATGCCTCTTGCTTGCTCCCCGCTTTATTGCTGGTCGCCACGCAGGAGGGTCGGCGCCCGTGACCTGGGGCTGGCGGAAACCAGCAAGCGACGCGTCTTCTTTGGTACTCTGCCTGTCTCCCGCTCGCTTGGGGCTGGCAGCAGCCGCTGGCTGTAAATATAGCTGTTGGTAGCCGAGCTGCGCCTTGGGCTGGCCTGAACGCGACAAGGCTAGGCTAGCTGCGGGGTCTGGCGTTTGCTTGGCTCCCTAGAAAGCGAAATCCCGCTAGCCGGGATCTGCGAGTCACTTCGGCGCCTGGTTCTGCTGGGGTTGTGGGGGAGACGTCGCATGGGAGCCGTTACTGTGGCTTAAAGAGGTGAAGATCGACAGTACAACGGCTGTGAGATCTGAGTGGGAAAGGAGAGAAGCACTGCACTTACTATCTGCCGTAGTGCATTCGGGGCAGAGATAGCTCGTTGGATTTTGAAGAGTTCTCTGGTTTTCTCCAGCAGCTGTTTTTAGCCCTAAAAAGCTTTCACGGTGTTCTATTTTTTCCCCCACAAGTGTTATCTTTTTAATAGGTTGTTGTTAAAGGGTTTCAGAATGAATGCCGAGTGGCATTTAAAACATAAGGGAGGTAATGTAACAAATGAAAATTCCTCCACTACTCAGCAATTAGGAGAGCTTTATTTAAGCTGGACAGTAGTATATAGCTGCTTTACCCTATAGTACTTGATTGAGTTGTTCTCCATAAGCAAAGTACATTAGAAAAAGTAAAACTCAGTGTTGTTATTTTGTCTGAGCAGAATGGCTGCCTTTTTGATAATTCTAGCAAATACTGAGTGGTAGTAAATGAAGGGCACCTTCCTAACTAGTTGGAGAGCCGAGATATTAACATCATTGGTATTGCTGTGCTGTTGACACCCCCCCGCCCCCATTCCTTTCATATAAACAAGGTCTTCCCAGATCATTTTTCTCCTGCTTATGCTTACTGATCTGTTCTTAATACATGAAAATATTTTCCTTTGTTTTCTTTCCAATAGAAATGGTATCATATATTCATTTTGTGTGAGAGTTTGTGTTAGGAAAATGAGTGGCTATGGAAAACAAGTGGAAGAAAATTAAGACACCATTGGCAGCATAATGGACAGCTGAGCAAGTTAACATAGTTTCCATGATCCTTCTTCCATCTGTCAAGGGAACCTTCTACCGGAAGGCTGTGATAAACAAGTAGGAATGTCAAAATCTGCTTATCCAACAAGAGGTTACTGTGGGTTTTTTTTCTTTTTAATTGCAAAGATCATAGAGTAAAGGTAGCCTCATCTCATTTATAAAGGTGTTTTAAAAAGCAAACTCCAAATCTAGAATGTTCTTCCAAAAGGTTTTACTTTTTTCCTCATGCCAATATTTGATTTATTGTCAGATTTGGTTTGTTTCTAGAATTTTACTTACCCAATAGCTAAATAAATGCCATTAAGATGGCTGTATAGGCATTCTAAGCAGTAAAACTACTCTGCTATAGTTGGCTTTTAAGTGCTTTTCATATATCTTCAAAGTGGGAACTTACGGTTGTGATCAGTGGGTTAAAGCTTTGTGGTCTGACTTTGGTTCATTTTCCTGAGTTTTTACTGTTCAATTTTATAAGTAATACCACTTCGTTAAGCAAACATTTCTAATCTCTGAGTCACACTTGCTTGTAAGTCATCACAGTGTGTCTCATCTCTTATTGATTTTTTTTGTTGTTGTTTTTTGGTTGGTTGGTTGGGGTTTTGTTTTGTTTTGTTTTGTCCCCCAGCCTGTATCCCATCGTCTAGGATTTTTTTTGGTCTGCCATTAATACTTACCTAGGTAGATAGAAAGTTCCGTCAAGCTCTTAGCAGTGCTATACATGATATGGGTGCAAATATTTGTGCAAGATACCAGCTGGGGAAGGAAAAAAAAAAAAACCAACAAAAAAACAGGGCTCTGGTTTATCTGGAATAAAGTTCACAGGAAGAATGCTAACTTAGTGCTACTGAATGGGGTATCCTGTGGTTTCTTAGAAACCTCCTGCTGATGATACCTTATCTACTGAAGTGTTTGAGAAGGGGACTTTATACACAGAACATGTAGTACTGCCAAATTATTACACATCTTGAACTGATGTTCTGGTAGGTGATCCTAAGGATTTTTTTTTTGGCCTTACTGTGAAACATGACTGAACAGAACACTTAACCAACTTGATTGAGTTGAACTATGGAATTATACAATCTTCAGTTTCATGTAGCGCAAAACTGAATTGCTATGATAATAACATGAGTGATAAACCATATGTTAAAATTCTTTAGTTGAAGAGATTGAAATTATATCTTTTAGGGGACTTGAAGGGGTCTTTCAAAAGCCATACGATGACTGTATCTCTTCAGTGAAATCTAAGTTTGGATTACATTTCTCTCTATATAGGTATTTCATATTGTGGTGAAAAACACTTTTTTATCATAATAAGTTCAGAAACATCTGCAAAGGTTATGTTTCCAAGAACTGGGGAATAATGTGGGCACTAAAACCTCTACTCACGTAGAGGAAAACTCCATCAGGATCTCCATAACAAGTGCTAAGCCTGAAGTTGACAGTTCTAAATCTTATGTTGTACATAAATTGTTTGCTTAGCATATAAACATTTTAAAATTTGAGTTTGAAAAAAAACCTTCAAGGAGTCCCAATTACTTTTGTATTTCAGTAACAAGTATAAGAAACAGATGAGAGGTCCAAGATGTTGCAAGCTTTTGGAAAGCCTTTGGAATGTAACAGTATTTGGTCTATTTGGTTCACACCCTTTGTTCCTGTGCTTTGAAGCAGTCTACCTAAGGATTAATGACAAACTAATGCTCATATCAGAGTTTAGGAGAAAAAATATTTTGGTGGTAAAAGTTGATGGATTTTCTCTGTGTAAATATCATACAGGAGTTTCTGTTAATGTTGTAGATGAGAGTTGCAGAATGTTTAATTGCAAAAAAAAAGTTCTCATGATTTAACAGAGTAATATAGAGGCTACAGCTCCTAGCCTAGAGGTCATGACTTATATTTTGTGAAAGACCTTAGTGGGAAGCAGTTTATCTAAAATCGTATTTCAGCTAGCTCTAAGCTTTAACCTTTAATTTTAAGAAGCAATCATAAATTGCAGATCTTGTTTCTGGTTCTCCTATGGTGAACAGAGAATGTCAAAAATCTCTACTTTGCCTGAGAAGGCTCTGAAAAGTATCTAGTGATGCAGCTTTCATGAGGGATGAGAGCCAAAAAGTAAACTGTGAAAGAATACAGTGGTGGACCTGAACCATACTCCTTTCTCATATAGCTGTGATATGCTTTTTGACTAGTATGATGTTAACAAAAAGACTTCTTCTCCTGTCAATATCTACATACTATTTACCACATACTATCTGTTCCTGGTAGGTGTTCCAAAAATTGAGTTGCTGACATGGGTTTGGAAATGGTAGCTGAGTAAAATTCTCATCAGCCTTTTTCTTTCTAGGGAGGAGTGGGAGTACAGGACTTCTTATCAGAGATATAACTCCAGGCTATTCCTTTTTTCATCATCAGTTGTTGTAACTGCATATTATATCTAAAACACTCAGAAATGCAGATATTTGAACTCTTTAAAATACTGGTGCCTGCTTTTTATGCGTGTCTTGCTTAACTTGAAATTGTGCAAGCTGCTCAGCCTGATTGTGGAGAAGTTGCCTTAGGTGGAACTGAAAAAATTGCCCAACCCTA
The DNA here is from genome assembly GCA_024611175.1 of Megaceryle torquata. Lineage (NCBI taxonomy): Eukaryota > Metazoa > Chordata > Aves > Coraciiformes > Cerylidae > Megaceryle > Megaceryle torquata. Next base: position 41,491 of record JANIJG010010074.1, on the reverse strand, counting down.
TGCAAAGAATGAAAGTTGCGGAGGAGACAAAGGGGGGGGGGAAGGAGAGATTAAAAAAAAAAACAAAACAAACCCAAAATCATAACAACAAACACAACCAAAAAACCCAACCCCCAAACAGTTGTTGGCAGGTCCTCCTAGAGGAGGGAGCAGTTGAACCTAAACAAATAACTGAGAAAGAACAAACAAGAAAGGAAAGAGAAGGAAAAGAAAGAAAGAAAGAAACCCAACCAACCAAAAACCACCCCCCCCCCCCAAAAAAAAAAAAACAAACAAAACCAAACCAAACACTTAGCCTCAGTTGTTGAAGACAGAGAACTGCTGTGCAACCTGTTCCCAAATAAGTTTTAGCAAGTACAAGAGCATTGTACATGTGCTGGTGAAGGCTTCTAAAACAACTGAATCTGAAAATGACATGAAGTCCTAGTTTAACATTGTAGAAAATCGTACCTCTACTGAGAAAACATTAAAATTAAATTCAGTCATACTTCATGTATTTACTTCATCTGAAGAGACTCTGAAAAGCCAAGATCTTCTACAGCGCTTTCTTTTGGTATTAAAGGAATTTATGTTCTAGACAGGTTTAACCTGCTTTCATCAAGGACTATTCTAAAGATCTAGATGTCTGGTATCTTGGGTTGTTTAGTATCTTTGTAACATTGACACCATGATGCTAAGCTTAATACAGGCTTTGGAATTTCTGTTTCAAATTGCAGATCTGAAAAGCCTGCACTAACTTCCTGCTTGGTTTGTGCCCTAGCTTCCTCCCAAACTTCATTTAGAATTAGGCTTTTTAATTTTTAACTCAATGTCCAAGAAGCCTGAAAATTACTTTAGTGAACCCCAGAATGAACAAACTGTTTAGATTCAGGCAGTCCTATCAAGAAAGAAAAGTGATGAGGTGTAAAGTCTCTCTGACCATTTTCCGAGTGCAGAGAAAGAGGGTAGACTTTCCATCTTTAGATGAGAAAAGACAACAGGACTAGACATAAACAGAAGAGAAGGAAAAAAATCTACAGCAGAGGTCTGTGGTGTCATGAGTGAGTGGAGACTGTGTCCAGATTAATTTTAGCCGTAAGGGTCTTAAGGGAAATACAGTGGAACTGTGAATGCAATGTTTTTTTTCTTTTTAATTGCCATTTATTGAATCGGGTAAGCAAAGAATATTAGAGACCAGAAATACAAACTGGTAGTAGGCAGAGTTAGTAAACTTCTTCAAGAATGGGCTTATTTATGAATATTAAAATGCAGTCTACATATTCTGAAGTCCCTAAACTGCTCATTGCTCTGTGTTTCCAATGTAACTTGTTTTGTGTAACCTTTTTTTGAACACAGCTTCTGGCAAGGAGTAGCTCAGTGTAATGAAGCCCTTCCTATGAGGAATCATTGACATGCTAATTTGTGTTTCTCTGTTTGTTGTTTGTTTGTGTTTTTTTCCCTTCAGTTTCCCACAGTCAAATCACCCGGTTGTACAGTCGCTTCACCAGCCTGGACAAAGGAGAAAATGGCACTCTTAGGTGGGTATCCTCACTAATTTGTTCTTGCATTGACACACATCTGTAATGGTGGCTTGCTGTTGCAGGATGCCTGCATGTTTTCCTCATATGGTGAATCAGTGAGGCTATTATAAAAGGTTCTTTCATACCTGCTGTCTACTTGGACATTCAAGTTTGTTCTGTTTTATGAAAGGTCAGGGGAAATCAGATTGTTGAACTGAGGTGCTCTAAATACCAATTGTCTTTGCTGTAGTGCTGAAGGCTTGTAGCAGGTAATACAAGAAAGGTCAGATTTGGTATTCAAGGTCTTGCAACAAATGTACAGAAATGTTAAAAACTGGTTTTAGGTTGTTATTTCTTACCTTTCTTTACATGTTGCTTCTAATAATTACTACAAGAATGGTTTCACTTTTTTTTTTTTTTTTTTTAATCATCCTGGCTGTTGTAACAAAAAGTTAATTTATTTTTTGGGGAACGTGGACTTCTAATAGTTTCTGGTACGCAGTGTCTTTTAACAGAACTTTGATCTGAAAGCCTGTTCCTGTTCTTAACTTTGCACCTCTTGTTGAACACCCATGTCTATTAGTATGCTCAGAAATTAAAAGAAAGAGCTGGAACAGAGTCACTGTGACTAAACAAATATGCATTTAATTCTTTATAGTAGTAGTGCAATACCTTTAAAGTGTTTCTCTTCTGTCTACAATTTGAAAATTACAGCACTGAATCAGTTTCTTACAGCTTAATCAATTAAATACAGATGACTTGGCTTAAACTTCATCAGCAAAGCATTTTTCACTTTGAAATGGGTCTGCTGGAAGGTGTGTTCTCAACTGAAAGGTAAACTCTAGTGGGATGATTGCCTATTAAAATTTCTCTGACTGCTGTCTTTGTTCTCTACCCTTCCCTGATCTGGTTATTGCATTGTGTTGGTTTTGGTTTTCTTTTTATTTACTGAACTAATTATGAATTCTGATTGTATTAAATAGCTTATTATTCTTCTCTTTTAATGTTGCCTGCAGATTACTTTAGTATTATGGAAACGGATGACAAATAGGAGCTGTCCATGATCGCACCAGGGGTGCGATTTTGTGACATACATAGCTGGTGTAAGACCATACTGCCGCTGGAAATTCATTGCTTTTCTGTGCTGATGTTGGTACTCGAGGTGCATTTTGGGGAACGAACCTACAGCTTTGAAAACTTGCCAGGCAAAACAAGGAATCTGATCAGTTTTCAAGTGGATTTTGTTTCCCATGTACCATATAGCTGCATATGCCAGAACCAGTGCACAGAGAAGATGGAGAGAGTAGGAAGGGGGAAGGGATCTTGTTGTAGCATAGTGCACAGGATCTGGTAGGGATCGAGTTCAGTTTTTTATTATCAGCTTCATCCCAGAAAACACAGATTCGGGGATCTCCTGGGCTTTTGTATATGGACTTGCAAAATGTGATTGTAGGATTGAATCTGTGAAAGCTAGACCTACCTGTAAACCAAGAGAACTATAAAGCTAGAATCTCTGCTTAGAAGATGAAGGTGACAAGCTGTAAGATACACTGTCTTTGGTAGTACTGCTGGCTTACTGTAGTTTCCTTTCCTGAAGGAAATGTGCAGTTCCTTCTGGTGCCACAAATTGCTGACTTCTCAGTTAACATTTAATTAATCGGTTGTGCAGCTGTACTGTAAACAGGACAACTGATTATTTTTTTTTGTTAAAAATACTCTCCATCCCCTTTTTTTTGGTTTGTATAGATATTTTTAATCTGACTGACTCCAGGGCTTTGTACTGTGGCTGTACTGTAAATATCTGGACTTGCATAGCTGAAGGGATGACAAAATAGATTGGGGATGTGGAAACAATTGGCTTCAGATGGGCAGGAGCTTCTTAAGCCCACTCTGTCACTGAAGCCAATGTATCATATAAATTGTAGCATTAGCTAATTGTCAATTGAGACATACAGATCATCTGATGATATTGTAGGTAAGTTTAATATAACTTATCTCAAAATTTCAATTGCTTGCAAAAGAACATTAACACTATCTTCAAACTTTGCATATGAGTTTAATCTTCACTGCTGAATAAAGGTAATTGTCTAGCACAGTTTAACTTAGTACATTCTTCCTCAATGCTTCCTTCCAACTTTAAATTCACTTGAGTCCATAAAGTCCATAAACTTCAAAGTGGTTGTACTCAGTTTACGTAAGAGGAGTAATTATGCTGTGAATGTCTGTTGCACAATGCTTAGTTTCATAGTGTTATGTATCAGGAGGAGTTTGACTTTCATTGTCGATAATCATGTGGCACTTGGGAAAGGAAGTGAAGTTCCTTTGGAAAATCCCAGCATCTGTGCACACTGTGATCCATTAACTTGCAGTCTTGGTGTCTAAGCATAGCCTGCTTCCAAATGTGGCTGACTTAGAGTGGCATTCATGTTTTGAAACCTGTCCTGGCATCCCCAAGTAATGGAAAGCTACTTTCTGGAGGAAAGAAACAAACCAAAAAACAACGAGGGGAGAGTATGAACTACACTCAGAAGGTCATAACTGCTGGTTTCTGAAATTATAATCAAAAAACTTGCTACTTTGAGACAAGTGAGGTGAAGTTATCACTTGCTTACTACCTCCAGTTTAGAAGGAATGTCTTCTGTTTGTTTCCTGTGAGCAGGAATGATTGTTTCCTTAAGGATGACTTATACCTTTGGCTTACAAACAGAACACAACAGAAATCACTCACATGACTATCTATCATCAGGAAAAGAAGTGGTGGGCAGTTCTTTATTGTATGAAATAAATCTTTTTATGTTTACCACCTTTATGAATAGGGGAAAAAGTTGTTACCCTTCTTATCTATGTATTAAAAATGGGCAAGCTGAAGAACACTTTGTACAGAAGATCTGGTAGATGATAATTAATCCTGGTGGTTAGAGAAGACATGTGAGCTCATTCTGAAGCTATAATGCAAAGCTGAATTTTTTCCTAGACAGATGTTTCTATCCAGTGTATCTATCTGCAGCTCCAAGGTACTTTCTCTTTGCAGTCCTATAAATGAGATGTGAGAAGGGTATTGATGGAGACAAAATTGCAGCCATGGTTACTGATTAACTGTTACAGATTCTTTAAAAGTGTAGAATTTTTTTTATTTTTTCTTTTCCATAGCTTTGCTTTTTCTAAACAAAATCAGTAAGCTCCCTCAGACTTGAGCCACTTGAATGAAACTAGGTTGTAAAATCCAGGACAAAACTGTTATTTGGAAAATTCTTTTGTCGCCTTTGATTTCAATATTGCGATAGGCTGAGCTGCCAGAAAAGAAGGTTGATACCCTTGGGTGTCCACAGATACATCTAAATTGTGAAATCAGAAACATATTTGTTCTGTCTACATCATAACTATAGGTCAGGATGAAACCAGTGTTTTCTTTACGTTCCGATTTCCAAGATGAGGAAATTGAAGCATATGACCAGGACAGGTATGTGCTTACTTCAGTGACACCCCTTTTTGGGCTGCTACTGGAGAGTACACCACATAAGAATACATCTGCTCCAAAATTTGTATACTAATAAGTAGCTCCAAGACATACACATATAGAGCTATAAAAAGGAGATACTTGTCCAAACTGCTAGCTTTGCATGGAGCCTCCCACTTACTGTCATTTCTTTTGCGCTGGGGAAATGACAGGTTAAGCACTTCAGAAGTATTTTTTTTATGGTACTGCAACTGGTACAGCCTTGTAAGTATGGAAGAAGGAGGGGAGGGAAAATACTCTGAAGGCTGATACCCGAGGAGAATAGACACACTGAGCTGTTTGTGTGTACCTCATGCTTATGAAAGCTGTTCACAAGATAGTGTCTCCTTGGAGGACTTTAGAAAGCCTCTGGTCCTGAGAGAAGGGTAACGAGCTGTCTGGGCCATCTGTTGATCTTTGTCAATGAATTGAATCACCTCAGTCTGGAAAGGTGTCAGGCTTGTTCTTATTCAAACAGATAAAAGATTTTGAGGTAGAACATAAAAGGTAATGCTCTGAATGTGGAATTCTTTACCTTTGTTTAAGAAAATGTAAAGGATTTTTAGCTTTATCTAAGACACAGGCAGGATATGGGTTTGGATTGGAGAATGATAGGGTACTAGAATAGTCTATAGACTATGCTTTATTCATGCTGCTTTCCCCACCTCCCCAGACTTGCTTATCTAAATATCACCATTACTTTCAGTGTACTTCTTGCTCCAATGTTTATAATGTTTTATATCCTCTGATAGTTAAACTACTTCTAAAATTTGTATAGAGCATGTGTAAAGGTGAAGTTAGAAGGGATGGCTGATATGGCTGTGAAAGAGGAGGATGTCTGTCGTCTTCTCCAGGCTCCCAGCACCTCTTTCAAGTGTGGTGCTATTAGTTTGGAAATCCTTGAACTGCTTCAAGTTGCTAATGCAATAGAAAGATACAGGAAGAATAAAGAGGAAGGTGGGGAGATTTTCTTGGGGTTAGCAAGATACGTTAGACCACCAAAAGGTTTGATGAATGACAGAGCTGATGTTCACAGGGGAAGGGAGCAGTAACCTGTAAAATCTATTTGATCATATTGGGATAAACCTTACTTGACTTAATTATTTTCCTTTTTCAAGTAATTTCTTATTGTCTTGTTATTCTTAATGTATGCTCTGGATGCTTTTCCTATGCCACTTGTGTTTTGCATGTGGTCATTTTCTCTCCATTTTTTTACTTCCCCTCAGATCTAGATAGCCCTACTCTTCTCTCACTGTTGTTGGAACAGTGTTCTCTGCTGCTATCTCTAAGAAGAATGAACAACCAGAAATAATGGAAGAAAAAAAAAAAGTCTAGTAGGTTTCTGTCAGCCTTTGGGGTATGGCAGAGCCACCTTTACAGTAGGGATCTGCTGTGTGCCTTGGAGGATATAGTCATGCTTAGAAATGCTTGTCTGTCTTGGACATACTTTGCAGTAAAGAATTTGTAGGTTCTCAGTGTGAATGCACTGGCATATATATATGAAATTGTTGGCCTGCATAATAATAATAACATGCAGTTAAAAGTTGCTTTTGTGTTGCACTTAAGCAGGGATTTAATAAAAGCCAAGTTCCTGGAAAGATGTATTGAAGAGCCTTGTTGCTATGGCACATGGACACAAAAGAAGTAGAGGGCATAACATTTCCTGTAAGATCCAGCCTCAGCCAGGTGAAATTAGTCTCTAATAACTTCAGGAAGCCTTTATTTGTAAACTGGAGAGCATCTTACCTCATGCATTCATTTACTTTTTTATGGCTGCTACAGCTATTTCAATTATAGCACTCAGTAATGTGCTGTTAATAAGCAAAAACGGTCTACTGCAATCCTGATAATGACAGGACAAATAGATTTGAAACCTGGGGAGTTATTTGTGGTTAATTGTTAATCTCCTGTTAGCAGAACAACTGGTGGCTGAAATGCTGAGTGTAAATTGAGGCTCGGTGTTGAAAGACAGTGATAGGCGAGTAAAAAAATCGGAAGGATTAGGCTTTTGCTCTAAAGGGAAGAGAGGGCAGTTGCTCCTTTAGCTTGCAAATGTTAGCTTTGACACTGATAGCCTGTTGTTAAAATTTTGTTACCAGGACATGGGTTTTACACATCACTGCATCTCCTGCCTAAATGACTAATGCATACTTTGCCCTTCAGCTATAGCTTAAAATGCAGCAGTCCTGAAGGGTCTAGTAACAAGCTGATAATGTTATACAGATGTTAACTTTGCCTATTAAAAGAATAATTCAACCTGGTCAGAGCAGAAGTTTGCTGGGATAGCTTAAAAATATGGTCAGGTCACTCTTAGCAGGTCAAACAGTTTAATCATGTTGTAACAGATGTATTGTAATTGGGACTCTTAACAGTGCTGTTGCGTGACTGGGTGCAAGGAGTGCTTTAGAATGCATTTAAAGCTAGAACATGTTGCTTCTATGCCTTTCCCAGGCTAGACTAGTAATAAGGGTAGCCAATTGCTAACCTTGTCTTTTTTTATCACAGTATTATAAAAGGCCAGTATACTTAAATAATCTCAAAATCCATTTCTGTTTGCTTTACTCTGCCATTGTCTTGCTATAATGACATCATGAATCAAACCCTCTTCCTGATTGAGTTGGTGAGCATAGGTTTCAAAAGTTGCAAACTCTTAGTAACCAAGTTTGAGACTTTGACCCAAACTTCAAAACCGGCAGGACTACTTTTGACTTGAACGGCATTGCCAATAGTTCTGGAGACTGGGCAGGAAATGTCAATTTATGCATCCAAACAGATTTGATTTTTTTTTTTTTTTTTTTTTAGCCTTACCCCATTGCTGTTATCTTTGCAATTTAAAACCTAAATTATTATGAATTACATCTTCTATTAACTGATAAATTGCCGTGCTCTGTTAGTAGTGGGAGAATGGGGAAAAACCCCAGACAAACAAACAAAAAGCACAAAACCAACAACAGAAACACACACCCCCCACACCCCTCTCCAATCAAATCTCTTGACCAAAGAGACACACCACACTTGGTATGTCTGCCTTAGTCACACCGTGATTATCCCACTTCCTTGTTAGTGACATTCTATTGTGTTGAAGGAAAAGAAAAATTATTAGCACCACTCTAATAATAGAATGAACCCTGTGTTCATATTGTACTGCTCTAAAATGTGTTTACATCAGTGCAGCCATACTTACACCATACTGTGTACATAGAATCCTCAGCAGAAAGGAGAATAGCTGGCAAGAGCAGTATTTGCAATGGACTGATAGTTATATCTGCTGTACAGGTCCATGTCAAAATCTAAATTTAATAAAATATGGTGCTGCTTGGTTGAAGCTAAAATCATCTGAAATTTGGCATTTATAATAAGATACAAAGTTGTTGCATTAAACAAAAGAGTTTCTATTAGACTGTATGGATCACCCGTGGTATGTTTGGAGGTGTATGCAATTGTCTCAGAATCTGGAATGGGGTACTTTGGAAAAATTATGCCAACTCAAATGATTCAGTGACAAAATGTAATTATTTTTTTAAAAAGTTTCATTTTAATTTTGGAGCTATATTTTCCCTCAGTGCCATTTCAGAAACTTTCCTTTCCTTGGAAATTGCAGACTAGCTGGCATCATTACAGGAAGGTTTCTATCACAAAGTAAGCATCTAAGAAGCACTGTTAACATGATAAATAACACTGCTAGTCTGTAATGTAATACAGGATTGGCATTGTCTTTTGCTTTTTTTTGTGCTGTTGGTCACAGAAAACATGATTTAAATAGTTACATTGTAAAAGTCACTGAGTGTTTTGCTACAGAAATGGAACCTGAGGGATGTTTTACTTCCTTTTAAGCAGCTCTTTCTCTTACTTCAACTTTATGCAGACTTCTTGTGTTTTTGCTTTATTTAGCCGTGAAGACTTCCAGCGGATTCCGGAGCTTGCCATCAATCCACTGGGAGACAGAATTATCAACGCCTTCTTTCCAGAAGGGTGGGTTCCAACAGACTGAATTTGCGAGCAGGCACAAAATCTATAGTACATCACAATTTCTGGTAGGAGTGAAATGTTGATAATTAAAGCACAGAATTTGAATTTACTAATGATTGAAGACCTCAGACTTGTCATAAAATGTGTGTGGGTACATTGTTTCCTCAGCATGTTTTTTTCTGTTATGAGAAATCCTTCACAACCTGATGTGAGTTTTGTGTACTTTATTCATTGATAAACTAAGGCTTCAAGTTACACTTTTCCACTTCTTGCTTACTGTTGAACACTCCTAAAGCAAGTCAAAGACATGTAGGGACTTCGGTTCTTAAAGCAAACTTGTAGCAATACTATTTTATGTTAAGTAGTATTGCCGTTACCCAATTCATGCTTGCTTTTCACCTCTTAGTCTCTAAGTGTACCTTTTTTATTCAGTCAGCTTTTGTTGGTTGGTTGGTTTTAGTTTTTGATCACATGTAAGACATAGCTTATGGCACTTCTAACATAAATCCAAAGAAATTATCCAATTTCCTGTACTGCCTCTCTTCATTATAGCTCTCTAGATTGTTCTCTGTAGTCTGCTGTGGTTCTTGAATACATTTGTCATTAATAATTGATGAGGATTGTCTAATCAACTCATAGTATCAGCTAATACCAGTCAGGCTTTCCTGAATAGAAATCAGGAGTCCTGGAAAGTACTGACGTAGCTGTTTCCCACAGAAATGCTAGAGAAGAGAGCTATTTGTCAGGGAGTGGTGAGCGATGGCTGCCCCACAAGCAGGAGGCAAGGGTGACAGCAAAGCTGGCAGGGGTAATGTACTTGATGACAAAGGGCACAGCACCCGAACTAGGAAAGCAGAGCAGCTCCAGTGACTGTTGCCATGTCATACGTAGTCCAGTGGTTCCCAGACAAGTTGACAGTGGTGAAGCTACTCTTTGGTCAGTCCAGGGAATCGGAGTCCAGGACAGCAAGATACGTGCCAGACTCGGGCACAGCTGCAGGATAGCTCAAGCAAGGGCCAAGGGTGAGGGTTTGAGCTTAAATACAGCTTCCAGACAAGGGGAGCCCTCAACACCGCTTCTCACAGCTTCTTTTTTCACACGTCATACTTCACAACAGTGTAATCCCAGGTTGTGATTTCGCTGTGTCAGAGCTGGGTTTGAGCATCAGCAGCCAAACCCTGGGGAAGTGGGGAGTGGAAGAGTGCAGGGCATAATGCTGTAGACATTACAGTCCTGCTCTTTACTGAAATAAAGAACTTGTATCAGCTATGCTAAAACTGACCTGTTGAAATGCTTACACAGAGAGGACCAGGTTAATTTCCGTGGATTCATGAGGACGCTGGCTCACTTCCGACCCATAGAAGATAATGAAAAGAGCAAAGACCAGAATGGACCAGAACCACTGAACAGCCGAAGTAACAAACTCCACTGTAAGAAATATGAATCTTCCTGGAGAAGCAATTATTCTTTTTTTTTCCCCTTCTGGGAAGGGAGTGAAGGGACTTGGGATGTTCTGTACAATTGTTCCCTCTGGAATTATACCTGCTAATGCCCAATTTATTTATTTATTTATTTGTTTTAAAACTTGCAAGCTTACCTATTCAGAATGTCAAATATTGACCTATTCTTGTATTGAAATTTGGTGGAATTGATTGAATCTTGAGTAATGTATATGCTTTTCCAAACATCTCCTAACAGAAACATTTCAAAATGGTTTGTGTGCAAAGTTATTTCAGATCTAGAAGCCACATTCCATATGTGAATGGGCGTTTCTGCTTCTTTCTCCAGTCTTCAATATAATATAGGCTTTTTCCTTATCTTCTGCTGAGTACTTTCTTGATTATTTGGACACTTGCCTACAGTATATGAGCAGAATGCTCTTGCTCACTAATCAAAGTTGGCAGCAGTCCTCAGAGCACTTAAGAATTTCTGTCATACCTCATCCAAAATATAGCCAAAGAGAATGATTGGTAATGTAAAAAATGGTTGGCTCTGAACCTAAAGGAGTGAAGGTATCTTAGTGGTAAACGTACATCTATGAGTTGGGGCTTTGAAGAAATACCTTTACAAGCAGAGTGTTTTTGAAGGTATGCTTCTTACTTAAATAAGATTTATTTATTTATTTATTTATACTTCTCTGCAGAAATTTTATTCCTGTATGTAGTAATAGTTACTTTATGGAACTGAACATGGTGAATTTAAATTCTAAGCTAATTATCTTAATTTATGAATTTTTATAATTATTTTTTTAGATAGATGTATTGTTATGAAGAACAATAATGGCACTTGAATTCAACTGCTCATTCTTTTTTTTTCCCCTGTAGTTGCTTTTCGGTTATATGATCTAGATAAAGATGACAAGATTTCCAGGGATGAGCTTCTTCAGGTAAACAGCACGGGGCTGCTTTGAATGACTCCATCATGACCTTCTCTGACTTCACGCCCATTTAGAATGAAGAGAGGAGTTAAAACAGTCTTCTTAAAAGAGCTTCTTGAAGGAATTTGGTGGCTAATTGCTTATCTCTGGTTTAAAGCTTTAGATATGGTATGAGACTAATCTCATTTGGTAGCCCAGGCTGTTCTATCAGACTGGGAATCAAATTTAAACCAGAGTGTTGGGCTAAGCAGATCCTATTGGAAATGATACCTAAATATCCAACAAATACACTGAGCTCCTTGAGAACTACCTTCTAGATTTTCAAAGGTGCTTCTAAAATGACTCCACAGAGACAGTCATTGAGGTGGATTAGGTTGGTTGCCTGATCTTCTCTGCATCCTCCTGATAGAATAAAACATCTTGAAATTGCAGCAAAGGTAACAAAGTTCATCAGTACTGCATATATATGAGACAAGGCTTCAGCTAGGAGTAATTACATACTACTAATCCTGGGAAATAGACTTGGCAATTTGTGGTTTTGGACGTAGGACAAAGATTTCATTTTGACTGAAACTGCCCTCTTCTATCTGCACAGAAAATCCTTTACTAACTGTGGCGAGTAATTGCAGTTATCGTTTGATCATATACTTAGAAGATTCCTGTAGGCAACTATATCAACCAGCAGATACTCAGTTAGATGTCAGTATGTTTGTCATGGTTTGAACCTGGCTGGCAGCCAAACACCACGCAGCTGCTCTCTCACCCTTCCCACTACCCTGAGCAGTAGGGGGAGACAACTGGAGGGGTAGATGTAATTGTTTTTATCTCATGCTACAGGTGTCCTTATCTTTATTTCAATTACAATAGTAATAATATACAAACAAGCAATGCACAGTGCAGTTGCTTACCAGCAATGCCCAGCCTGTACCCAGCTAGTGATGCCAGAGCAGAGAAGGTCCTGAAACCGCAATCCCGGAAGCGCCCAGCTTCCCAGCCTCCCTCATCTGTATACTGAGCATCACATTGTATCGTGTGGAATATTTGTTTGCCAGTTTTGGTTTGTTGCTCTGGATACGCTCCCTCCCAGCTTCTTGTGCACCTGCACACTAGCAAGACATGGGAAGCTGAGAAGTCCTTGATGTCCTAGAAGCAACTAAAAACATGAGTATATTATGAACATTCTTCTCCTACTGATTCCCATATTGAATCCATAATACAGGACTATTCTATCTACTAAGAAGAAAAGCTACCTCTGTCTCAGCTGAAACCAGGACAGTGTTTTTGGAGGGGGAAGAGACAAAAACATGGGAACAAAAACATACTCCTCCCTAGTTTCAAAAATTTCTCATACTTTTACCTCTTCTTGCTGCCTAGTGAAAAAGCAGAATTCTTTGTCAAAGGTGGCTAAAAAGCAAGCTGACTTTCAGGAAAGCCTTGATGTACACAGGGCAAACAGAAGTCTGTCTAGAAATGACTTCCATGGAAATCCTCTAAGGTTGTTCTTGTACGGTGTTATTTTGACAGTATATGCAAGGAAAACAACACTAAGAATACTTCTTTTCCTATGTCAGTAATGGTTACTTTGTTTTCTTATTTATACATAAATACAGAAGTCCCCATATTTATTTATGTTACAGGTATTACGGATGATGGTTGGTGTAAACATTTCAGACGAGCAGCTGGGGAGCATTGCCGACAGGACGATCCAGGAAGCTGACCAAGATGGAGATAGTGCCATCTCCTTTGCAGAGTTTGTAAAGGTTGGTAAACTACACTCCTAGCAACTAAATGAAACTGCTCAGTAATGGCCAAGTCATTTGGACTTAAATGCAAATGGAAACAGACAGGAAGTAGTTCAGATAGTCGTGCTTGCATTTGAGCAAAGCAAACTGTCTGCTGAATCTTTTTCTTCCCTTCTTTATCAGGATTTTTTTTTTTTCTTTGTACACTGCTAGGGTACTAATAATTAGTCTATATGTCTCTTCATACTCTTACATAAGCTACAGCACTGAATATACTGCAGAATTTTCACCTTTTAATTTTGCAAACAATTCTTTCTACACAAGTAGCCTGACTAGCACCATTACACCAGAGTAATTCTGCTCTAATTCTGCTGATCGGTTTTCACTCGTAGTTTATCTGTTAGTGACACAGCTAATAGCACTATTCAACTTCCTGTCCCTAGTCATTTGAATTACATCTTCTAGTAGTCAGAAATAGGTAATAGTAAGGAGCCATTATATAGTCAGTGGAATAAGTTATCCCATAGCAGAACAATATCAATTACATAATGAGATGGGTTTGACCAGAAGAACCAGTGTCATCTTGGAGGTAGACAAAGACAGGACAAGAGGCAAGAGAGACAAATTACAACATGGGAAATTCTGGTTAGCTATAAGGAAAACTTTTTACTAAGAGGATGTTCACAGCTACTGAAGTTTGTAGAACCTCCTTCCTTGGAGATATTTAAAACTTAACTGGGCAAGGCCCTGAATAACCTGATCTAGCTGGCCCTGCTTTGAGGGAGAGTTAAAGACCTCCAGAGGCTTCCTCAAACTTAAATTACTCTAATCTCGGAACACTGAATTCTACTGCCTAGAATTCTAGACACTGCTCATGCCCCATTCTCTGCTCTGTTCTCCCTTCTGTTTCCTGGACATGCATTCCCACACAATCTAATTTTGGGAGTCCAGGCCTTTCTGGGCTGCTGGCAGACTGAAACTGCAGTAGTTAGATTTTGGTTGACAGCCTTCTTCCAGCTTTATAATGGCTGAATTTTCTTTCCTTGGAAGGACCTTAGTCCATAATGAAATATAGCAGTCTCTAGATGAAGGACTGGCATGCCAAATTGAAGACATCCCATGTTCCTGCTCATTTCCTCTCTACTAGAGCAAGAAACCTTGTAGAAGCATGTACAGTAACTTAAGTAGCTATTTCTGAATTTTATTTCAGGTTTTGGAGAAGGTGGATGTAGAGCAGAAAATGAGCATTCGATTTCTTCACTGATGGATGGAGAACCTCTTCCTTTCTACCCCTACTATATAATGAATAAAACTTCATTTTCTCCTTAGCACCTTCCCCCAGAGCATTACTACTGGTGCATATACAGTACATCTCCAACCCTTCCCTGATTTGTTCTACCAATGTGAACATTCCCTGTGCATCAGGAACAAAGGGAAATGGCTGCCATGCAACTTGGAAAGGAGCATTTTTTTAAAAAATCTTTTCCTTCCATTTTTTTTACCCTCTCTCCCTTGTCTCCTGCACTACTGTTTGAGCAAAAAAATGTCTCTCCTAATGTACTGCTGTTTAATCTACAAACTGATTCTTCTGAGCTCTGAATCTGAGAATGAAAAATGGGAACAGGAACGGGCCCCAGAAGTGCCCTCTGAAACACTTTGGAAACAAGCATCTACTCAAATAGTAGGTGCAGTGATAATAATTAGCTTTTGCTTATAGTAGCACCACCACATTACAGTTGCCTTTTTGTTTGGTTGGTTTTGGCTTTTTTTCCCATTTGTCTCTTTACAGGCAGATCTGGTTTGGTTTTTTTTTTTTTTTTTTCAGTGCTTCCAAATCAGCCTTCTACTCGAGGACTTCAAATTTCTATGGCTTCATTGTACAACTAGCACTGAATGCATGATGATAACCTAGAGTACTTTAAAGTACTGTGAAGAGATTTTATTCTTTGTGGGATGAATTCACAGGGATGACAGGAGAATCGGTGTTGGAGACAGGCTGTGGTGTCCTTGGAGGGAGTAGGAATTCTGCACTAAGTCACTTGTTCCAGTAGCAGATGCAGAAACTTGTTTGCTTTTCAGTAGCTTTCAGTCTTGACAGCTAGTGGACCATGAAGCGTCCTCTCCAGGTTGCTCTGCTCTAGGATCCCTCCTCTCAACCAGGTGGTTTTTGCCTCGAAAATGTAAATTTGTTTACCAGTGTACATAATGCCAGAAAACCAGTCATGCCAAAATCTACCAAAAATACCAATTTGTAGTTCTCTCACTGCCCTCTGGTAATAGTGCCATGAAACGTAGTACAGATGTGGGGTTTTTTTATTTATAGTGGCCTGGATAATCATTAATTATTTACATTTTCCAGTATGAAAGTCTGTTAGATTTGTGTTGAGGGTGGTAGCTGTATTTATGAAAGCTCTGGCATAAGAATATAATTTGGTGAAGTACATCTTATCCCTAATATTTATGAATATATTTCTACACAAACAACTTTGCAAGTGTAAGATGATTAATACCATTAATATAATGCTGATAAGAGATCAAAATTATTGAAAGCTAAATAGTAACAGTTTTCTGTGGCTAGATTGGTAAATAATTTAATCTAGTTCAGCTGAAGTATCCTACAGTCTGGAAGGTTTGTCCAATAAAACCAAAAAACCCTGGGAGCTTCTTTATTGAAGAATCAGTGTTATAACTGCTTCTTTATGTTGCGTGTTAACATTTCTATAAATACTTAGCAGTCTTGAACTATTCTCAAATGTGCTTTTCCTTTTTCTCAGTTCCTTTAATCATCACTTGTGTTAAAGAGTAATGTGCAAGTCTCTAAAGGATTTCTGATTTGTTTTAAATTAAGGGATTGCAAAGTTCAATGTTGTACTTCATTGTTGTGCAGAGTGCAGCACTTTCAGAAACTTAAACACCTCTACTCTGTTTAAGAAAGAAGCATTATAGTTTTATGACCATGTCATGTAAAGTAGGAATGTAACAAAAGGTTGAAAAGTAAAAATCTATTTGTAGGCTTTTGTGATGTGCTTAAAAGTAGGTGTTGCTCTCTTCCAGCTATGTAGTTGTGACCTACAGTTGTGCCTTACTGTCCCAGTGAGACTGGATATTGTATTTATCACTCCATAAATAAACCCTCCACTGTATAAAACAAACAAAACTATTATTGTATGGTAATGGACTAGCCTTTAATGACTGGAAAAGTTAAATACCAGTGTGGATCCCATAAAG
The DNA here is from genome assembly GCA_024611175.1 of Megaceryle torquata. Classification (NCBI taxonomy): domain Eukaryota; kingdom Metazoa; phylum Chordata; class Aves; order Coraciiformes; family Cerylidae; genus Megaceryle; species Megaceryle torquata. Next base: position 25,180 of record JANIJG010010074.1, on the reverse strand, counting down.
ACATGAGCTTTACACCTCTCTATGGTTCCAAACTGAGCATTTGTTGTGTGGGTTTTTGTGTGTAGTGTGTTTTGGTTTGTGGTTTGTTTTTTTTTTTTCCCTCTCCCCTTCCCTGCTCCAAGTGTTGTTCTAATTGAAGGGTGTATGATAACAATGCTAGTTTGTGATGCCAGTCCTTGTAAGCCCCCACCTTAGACATCAGGTATTTTTGCTAATGTGCTTTAAGGTGAACAAAAATAATAGGTGTACAGTAGAAAAAACCCAGAACCAAACCAAAGGCCAGCTAACCTTCCTGCAATAAACAAAGACCCTGAACCAACCCAAATAACACAATCTAATTTTGTTGCTAGCTGTATAAATCACAGGGAAGCCACTAAGTATGTTACTTGCTGAAATCTACCTATTTAGTGTGTAACTTGAAAGGTGATAGACCATGAGAAGTTTTACATACCTGAGCTTAAATTTGTTAAATTGAAAATTGTTCAAAACTAAGCTCTACAGATAAAAATGTCCACAGAATACTTTCAGTATGCCTGTATGTATGCTTGTAGAAATGATATTAAGTCCTGAGAATAAAGGTCATCTGTGAAGGTTGAAATCTGGAAAAGGGACACGATTATTGTCTCAAAGGCAGAGCTACTACATATTTTGTCTTTCCCTTTTGAAAAGGTATTACAAGGGATAGGTGTTTAAATACAGATGCATCATGTTCCAGTCTACTGGCAAAGATTAAATCTGTTTTCAAATCTGCAGGCTTGAGTTTGTTATGCTGAGAATCTGTGGATGGTTGGCTGCAGAAATCTAGGGTTACAATTAGTCTTCATTAACATGGAGTGTTATGAGGATGACAGAAAACAGAAATAAGTTTGACAGCCAATCAATACTGAAAGGTGGTAAATTAGTTGACTTAAATAGCTGAAGGCTCTTGAGCTTGGCACCAAGTCTTGGCAAAACAAAAGAACTAAATACAGGATTTGACTCATAAACAGCAGGAGTAAAAATAATGTTTGTTTCCGTAACTTTCCAAAGAAAAAAAAAAAATCTCAGTTCTCTGAAACCTATAGCTTTAGTTGTAAAGAGTGTGGGGATGTAACAGTTAAATTGGCACAAGTGTTTTACAAGGTGAAGGTCTGCATTAAAACACTGCATAGTAGAGAAGTGCAGTGAAGGGGTTGAGATTTAATCTGAAATGGCTTGTTGTAGTTGTCTGTGATGAATCACGGTTAAGGGGGGGGGGCGTTTCGAGTTTTCTGAATGGTAAGTGCTCATCTTCACACTGTTCCATACACTCACCCGTCAGCTTCAAGTGTAAAATTCCCACTGCTGGAGAAAAAAAAAAAAAAAAAAAGAAGAGTAATTTTTTGCAGATGACACAAGAGCTGGCGGAATGAGTAAAGGCAGTCATTCATAGCAAGCGAGACCGCTTGATAACTGGGGCCGGCGCAGGCGGCTGTGCTGGCTCCGCCGGGACGTCGCAAGGGCGGCCCGGGCGCTGGCAGGCGGCGGCTGGAAGGGCCATTGCTGCGCCGTGAAATGGAGGCTGGGGAAATGCCATCACCGCCGTGGGCTCTTCAGAAGAAGCTCCCGGCCGAGGGGGCCGTGCCTACGGGCGAAGGGCACGACCCAAAGCCCCCGTGACAGGCGCTCGGACCCGGTCTCACTCCTCCCGCCTCCGGTGCCGGCCCGCACGGCTTGGTCGAAGCTGCGGCCAGCTTCGTAGCTCGAGATGCCGTCAAAAGTACTCCGAGGCTCCTCCGCCCCCTTTCCGCCTGGGACGGGCGGGTCGCCGATGCCGAGCCGTGATACCTTGCCCCGCGGGCGCCCTCCGGTGGCGCCGGACCGGAGCTGACGAGCCGTACTGTACCGTCCCACCCCCCTCTTCAGCGGCTCCTTTAAATGCTTGTGGTGGTCACCGGAGGATTCGCCCTAGGCCAGCCCCGCTCGCTCGGCTCGAGCCAATCATTTTTCAGGCGTGTGCCCTCCCCGGAGCCAATCACAAAGGAAAGCCTGGGAGGCGGGAGGCCAGCCTCCGGAATGGACGGCGCTGGTGACCAATCCCCGCCAGAATTGGACGGTCGATACATAGTAGCGGCACCCAATAGGCTTGCGGTCGAGTGGGCGGGCCCGGCGTCGCCGGGCTCCGGGAGCCCCCCGCCGGGTGGCCGAGGTAAGGAGGGGAAGATGGCGGAGTGAGAGGAAGAGGCGGAGAGGCCGGGGCCGGCCGCGGCCCGGCGGCCTTGGCCGCGCTCAGGTGAGTGCGTCGGCGAGCAACGGCCTTCGGGGCGCGACCACACCCAGCCCGGTCCCTGGTGCCCCGCTCCTTGTGATTGGGCTGGGCCCGGGCGCCCGCGCACCCGCCTCCCCGTCCTGCTCCGTGATTGGGCTGGGCCCGGGCATGTTCGCGCCCGCCGCTTCCTGAGGCGCGCGCTGCCCGGCGCCGCGGCCCCGGGCTGGTGAACGCGACTGGGCAGCTGCCCGCCCGCCTTACCCGGCAGCGTGGCCTCCGCGATGGGGCGACTCCGAGCGGGGCGGGGGTTGCGGCTCTGGTCCTTCTGGTGGCGGCCGGCGCCTGCTGGGGACAGCTGCCGGGACGCGCGTGAGGGGGTGGAAACCGGGCCGGTTCGACCTTCCCGCTGCCCTGCGAAGTCAGAGGAACTTGGGGGCTGGGGTCGAGGGTGTGCCGCGGCTCCGGCGGGAGCGGGCGGCGGCATCTGGCTGGGAGGGGAGAGCCTGTTCCCTGCACAGCAGCACCCCGCTGCCGAGTTGGGAAGCGCCGGGAACAGCTGCTGCTGACAGTGTACGAGAAGAGACACCAGAATGTGTCATCCCAAATTAGCCTTTGAATCTCCGGCTCCAAACATAGCGCTGATGTTACTCGTTACTCTTCTGTTACCGTTGTTACTCGTGGAATCTCTGTGCTAGATGGATTTTCCTAATCTGAACAGTTATATCCTTTTCTGATGTCCCTGTGTCGTGATGACACAGGAGCGCACAAAGGGGTTGGCTTCCAGGTCATTTGACAAAACCAGAATGTACGAGTAATCTACAGTGCAAATAAGTTTTATGGAGGGTGGAGGGATTATAGTGGAATTAATTGTAGCTGTATGAATTCATGTAATTGCTGGTAGCAAGGTGAAAATTACTTTGCACATGATGAAATATATGAAATTTTTACTAAAACCACTATCCGTTCCATGTGAGGAATGTGCAGGTTAGGTAAGTCTTGAATTTTTCACAATTATTGGAGGCATTTTGTACTATAAAATGTACTTTTATTTAAAATTAAAAAAAAAGGAGGGACATCTTACTGAAAGCAAAATGATTACTGTCATTAGCATACAATTACTTATGTTCAGTATTTGATAACGATTCTTTTTAAATCTCAGGTTTGTCAAGGTATTATAAGTGGCCACGTTTTCAGTGTGTGTGTGTCAGGTAAATTTCAAAAATGGAAGAAGTTAAATGAAAAGCACAACTTTAGAACTTGTGGAGACATGAGGCATTATCTTATGTGATGTAATATGAAGTGGTTGGTTGTAACTGGGGAAATAACTCAAATATAAGTGTGCTTGTCACAACTAGTTCTGAAAGCAGTAGCTGCTTATGAGGAAAACTTCCTAAGGAATGTTTTACCAGTTTCATGTGCTATATTACTCGTGTAGTAACAGTAATAGCAGCTTATGAGCAACATAACATTATGTCAGAGTATGCTTCTATTCCTATTTATGCATGTCTGTGTATGAATTGTTAGAATAGGGCAGGGGATTTGCCTTTGGAATATTGCATATAAAGATAATTCCATTTTACGTTATCATTAAAAGAATAATATTCAGGTTCCTTTCATGTGTGGTTGTACACTATTTTAGCAGGAAGAGAATTCATTTGAAGTAATGTGCTTTGAATGCACAAGAATTGTGAATAGTAATATTAAAAAACAAAAACAAAACCCAAACATAAAAAAATGAGTGTTGTTTTACCCCGGTATCCATCACATCAACTGCACGCACTGCTTTACAATCTTGCACACAGTGCTGTCAGTCTGCAGTGTGAAGATTTGCACGAACAGGCTACGCATCTTGCAATGGTGACCTGGCATTCAGGGGCATCAAAAGTTCTGGGCCAGCTAAGGCTAAAAACTCGTGACAGAATCTGTGAAGAGCCTGGTGTATCTCTTGAACACCTCCCACATTCATTCTTTAAAAATCAGAAAAGAAACCGCGTTCGAAACCAGCCTGGGCATGCCCGAGGTTATGTGAATGCAAGGCGGGAGGGCTCACAGTCTTTGGAGGATTTTAAACTCTCAGTGGGATGTGGAGGAAGGGGTGTTTTTCTGAGCAGTATTTCAAGGAACGTGTTACTATGGGGTGGGTATCATGGAATGGAAAGCTCAGCTGTAAACCAGTCTGTTTTCTCTCCTGCTGTAGGGAGTGCTTTTAGAACATTGTACCAACAATGCGGCAGATATCCCTTGGAAACCTCATAGGATAGGAAGGTCGTTTTATTTAAAATATAAAGTGAAACAAAACACTTGCAAACTCCTAAATGGCAGAACATATTCAGTGCCTGAGATGTCTGTCCTGCAGCCAAGCACCGCAGGAGGGGCGTGCGTCCAGGAGGCTGGTGCTGTGCTGCTCGTGTCCGAGTATTAAGTCCGGGATCCCTTGTAGAGGACAAGGGACATCACCTTGGCAGATCCTTATGTTTTCTGGCTATTCCTAAACTGGCAACCATTCGAGGTGTCAGATATATCTTTGTGTACCCTTTTGAAGGTGACTTTTTGAAGGTGTCTGTGTCTCCACCTGTCCCATTCTGTGGATTATCAGTGTTTCCAAATCTGGGTGTTTTCTGAAGTTGCAAGGGGATGTGTTTAGGTGTTTAATGACCTGCTAATCTGGGTGCCATTAACGCAAGTCCTTTAGAGAGCGCTGTTCCTGCTCTGTGTCCCTTTTGATGCGTCCACGCTCTGCACTTTCTTTCTCCAGTCACACCAGTTTTAGCTTTTCTGTTACAGTTCTCTACAGTGCCTCATAGATTTGGTTTAGATGCCTTTTTAAAAGTTACCTAGAAAGTGAAAAGAGCACGAAGGCATCAAGTTTTTCGTTCAATTGTTTGGTTTTTTTCAGGACTGTAAGCTAATTCTGTGGCATTTTGTGTTTGTGATTTTTTTTTCTCATTATCAGCTTTCCAGGTTAAATTTGACACTTTTTAAGCCATCGGAAAGACTTAAGTGGGTTTGTGAGATGTAGTGCTAATTTTGCTTTCTGTATCTTCACACACATCTATCACATTTAACTTGGACGTTTTCATGTCTTGGTCTTTCTACATAAACCTGGTTTTAGATCTTTCCTTCCTTTACATACTTTCAGGCTGTAGAGAAAATCAGTCACCTATATCCCTGTTACTTCTGCTTATCTCCTGGAGCATATCAATATGTGTGTGTTTGTGAAAAAAGAGAAAAAGGTAGTATTTTGGAAAGCCAGATCAGTTCAATCTGAGTTTCTGATCACCAACGTCGCTAAAAGTAAGGGTACCTTGAAAGAGTGTGAGGTGGGGTGAAACTTGGTAGCATAGCTGCACACTATTCATTGTAGTATAGATTCCAGTTCCAGTGTGCTGATTATGTCAGAATGCTGACCTTTCTTGCCCCACCTCATTGGTTATAGGGCATGTTGATCCATATGAAAAGACAGATACTGCAGTTTTGCTGGTAAATTTATCTATGAGATACTTGTTCATCTCTCTTTGGCTTTGAAATTCCTGGAGTTGGTTGCCTGTATGCAATAAGTTGTTTATATGACTGTGAGATTTAAATTTTGTTGAAACTATCTTTACTTACAGTAGAGCAAAGAAAAATAAATTAATGGGCAATAGGTCAATTTTTTTTTTCCTGAAATTTTAATAGAAAAGTATTAATGTATATAATGTTGAGTTTTAACAAATATTGCTTGTTCTGGATCAATTGATTGTATGTTTGGTAAGGTGAAACAAACAAACAAAAAAACCAAGTCTTTTTTTTGGTCTTTTTTTTTGCTTCATGATTTCCACTAGCTTTTAACTGTAGAGTTGATATTGTTACCATCAGTTTCAATGCCTGCTAATTTTTAATAGCCTTGGTTTATATCCAGTTGTGCTTGCAAGTTCTGTTGATACTAAGTGTGGGTTCTGCTCCCACATAATCTGTGAAAGTCATATAGGAAGTATATCAAGCAGAATAGTTAAAAACTGGGGCATCCAAAGTCAGTGAACTTGTTAAAATAAAATAAAAATAAATGCTTAAAGCCAACTGAATTTCTGTATTGTATGAGTTGCTTTAAGTGTCATCTACTGCTTTTTTTATAGTAAGACTTAGTTTAGTATTTAGTTTAGTTAAAATGCAGTTTTAGAACTGAAATCCCACCTTTTCAACGATTGGCATTGGTAATTTTTTTTTCACTGTTTTAAGTTCGGGAGAGTTCCTGATAACTGATCCTTATCAACTTAATGGTTTTGTGAATCATTTGCTGTTGGTTCCTCAGTCTCTCAGAGTCACATAGTGCTTAGCAAGTTCTTCAGGGAGGACTTGAGTAGGAAGGGTCAGCATTGACAATGTGAGAATGGTGTAACTACCCCAAAATACAGGGCTAGGGATTAACTGATGCCTGCGGATTTTCAGATCCTTGGTGCTTGCAGAAATACTGCATTGTGCAGGAGGATGGAAGCCAGTAATACTTTGGTGAGGATACTTGGAGTTCCTAATAATGTAAGTTCTGTCTGATAAGATACTTCCCTTTATAGCAGGCTATTATTCATCCAGTTCTGTTGTCAGCTCAGGATCCTTGCTAACAGATATTATGCTTCCTTGCTGCAGTGGTTTGTTATTAACATGGGTTTGGCCTTACTGGAGACTGAAATTGTGTCCATCCCAGTTCATGGTATGCCTGTTAATGATAGCTTACCTTAAACAAGTTTGTGTATCTTCAAAATATGCACAATTAAAGGTAGCGGTGTATACTTAATGCTCCACATATTGGTCAAGCAACCAACAAATTCCAGGGAAAAGGGGAGTTCTGTAATTTGTAAGCTACATTTTGTGGAAGGAAAGACACACATGATTTTACTCCAGGAAGCCAAATGGTTTCTGAATAAAAGCCTTTCAGGCATCTTTTGGTTATATGCTTCTCTTCCCCAGCCTGTTCTTAGTTAAAATTTGTCCTGGGTCTTCCATACTTGGGCCCAGTTCACTTCACCATCATTTTCCTTAAAGGAAGAGCTGGATATGATAATTTGAAAAGTAACATCAGCATGTTTTATGTTGAACGTTTAAAATTGTTAACTGGTTCCTGGAAAGTGCAGCTAATCTTTTGTGTCTTGTGCAGATAATCATGTATGATCTGAATAGTTTCCTAGGTGCAAATTTAATTTCATTTGTTCACCTCTTTCTCTCCAGGCTCACTGAAGATGACGTGGATTGACAAAAAAAAAATGGTGAGAAAAACTGTGAGGTTTTTTAGGTAGTAAATATTAGGTAATAAAATTGTTGTCAACCTAAATCAAGGTTGGATTTTGGTTTTGTGGTTTTTGTTTGGTTTGGTTTGGTTGTTTTGTTGTTTTTGGTTTTGTTTGGGTTGGGTTGGGTTTTTTTGGTTGGTTGGTTTGTTTGATTGATTTTTTTTCCTGTTCAAGGAAATCAGTCATTGAGATTTTAATTTTTCACAGGATTCTTGCAGAGAACTGGAATGTTGCCACAGTGTCAGCTTTCAGCTTGGGCTTTGCTAGAAAGAAACTTTGATTTAACTGTTCTAACAAGAATAAATACTTTTGAAGTTATGAAATTCCTGTCCCATGGTGTCATCTTGATCTGCTAAGAGACACAAATTGTTTAATGGTATTAACTTGGAGTAGTTATCCTAAAAGTTGTATTTGTTGAACAATTGGATTAGAAGAATGTTAACATAACCAAATGTCAATTGTCAAATAGAAAAAAAAATGAGGATGACAGTCAACTTTTGGAGTTTTGATTTTTATATTTTTTTCCAGTGAATGAGATAAAGATGTTCTAATAAAATATTAAGATATTAAGGTGTGTAACAGTGTTAGATTCTGTTCTCAGCTCTGCCACAAACCTTTGGCATGTTTTCTTGCAGCTCTCCAGATCTGTTTTTCCCCATCTTCGTAACAAAAATAAGACTTTCCCAACAGTGTGAGCGTGGATGGTCAAGCTCATGATCAGCTGAAATATATGAGTGCCTCAGAGAGGAAGTGATGGTGACATGTGCTGTATTTTCATTTTCACAATTCTACTCGCTACTTCTAAAATAGGAGTTGAAAATCATCACTGGAAGATTATTTCTGAACTTGGTCAACTAAAGAGTTAAGGTAATTAGAATAAGATAAGAAATACATTCAGAGAAAAGAGAAGAAGGGGTTGAAAAATATGGTGTATCCACGTGTTCTTGTATGTGAGCAAAAGAAACCTAAAGAAAAAAAAAATCCATTTCACATCTGTCATTGTAGTACAGGAAAATGATAATACATGTTTCTGGCACTAGCTCTGCAGGAGCACACGTGTTACATTCAGTTGAGGCTGGCATCAAACTTAAAGCAAAAAAATCATATCTTAACAGCTGCTGTGATACCAGGTGAGTGTCACCGATGAAAGGCCAAGAGATCAGTGGCAAGATGAGTTACTGAAGTTACGTCTACGCAGCAGATGAGTAGCGAGAAATGAGTAAAAGTACATA
>JANIJG010010074.1:0-16360 GCA_024611175.1 Megaceryle torquata | reverse complement strand
GAGATCAGTGGCAAGATGAGTTACTGAAGTTACGTCTACGCAGCAGATGAGTAGCGAGAAATGAGTAAAAGTACATACTGTCATAAGTGCTTTTTTCCTCTACAGCACTGACAGTTTTGTAGTTAATTAGGTGATAGTTTATGGTGTCTCTTTGAATTGTGACCTGCTATAGCAATACATACTCTGTGTGCAGTGTACATTCTGGTGCTACCTCAGCATTGTTGTGCTATATGTTGGAGCCACAGTTAAGAAGCCCCATAGCTAATTAATGCTGGTATATTTTTGGATGCATTTCTTCCGATTAACTGTATAGTTCAGCACTTCCATAGTATTTCCTTAGCTAGCTTATGGACGTCTGCAGTTAGATAAAAGAATCTTATGGAGCAAGGGGTAACTGCAGCTTGTGAAGCCAGCTAGTTTCGTTCATTAGAGTCAGGCTGTTAAAAGTAATGAACAGTGGGCATTTTAATGTTGAATGTATTTTATTCTGATTCCTAATATACCTCTCCTATTTTTAATTTCATTTGAGTATTCCAGATCCTCTCCTGACATTCAAGAAGAAAGTGATCCTGTTGCTTATAGGCTGGGAGATGTGGATGCTTCTCTTCTAGCAAGCAAAAACCTGTCATTCGCTTCCATGGAGCTGCATGAACAAAGGTCTTTTCTCCACTTACCGTTTCAACCATCTCACCCAACATTCAATTCACCAGATAACTTCTCACACAAAAGTACCCCACTGTTTTTTCAAAACTCAGAAGCAGAGTAACAGAAATCGGCATTTGTTTCCCTGAAGAAATGTCTTCTGAGCCAGCTCTTCATCCAGCTTTCTGCATTCTGTTTTACAATGGTAAATACTTTCTAATCAGATGCAAGTGGAAGCTGGTGTTCTTCACCGATATCTTCTTCATTTTAGGAAGGTTAAGTACTTCACTGTGTCATATTGGAATTCCTATCAGCTAAAGTGTCTGGATTTATTGCTATGTCAAACTATCTTGACATGTATGAAAAGTTGCAGCAGAAAAGCCAGAACATATTTTCTGCTCTGACAAGAGGAAGAAATTTAGCAAACAACTGGGGACATCCCATACAGGTATTTTTTAGTCCAGGACCCAGGCTTGACTTTGTAGATAGATGTCTTGATGTCATCTCACATAAAGCAGCTAATGCACAGGAACAAATGCAGAATCACCTTGTCTGTAGTGTTTAAATGCATTGTCCCAGTCTGTGATCAAAATAGATATTTGCATTTGTAAACCTGAAAAAGTGCTGGATATGAAGAGCTTTCACCAGAAGGAGAGATTACTCTGTACCATTTCATTTTTAGTGAAGAAAAATGAATCTTTAAAGGCCTCTGGGGTAACGGGGTAATAATTAGGTTTCTATTAAGTAATTCTTTCTCTCTGGTATTTTATGAATCCTTAGCAGCAAAAGGAACAAAAAACATTCTGTGGTAGAAAAGATGGGGCAGAAGTTCTTTCTTTTTAATAAAGAGATTAACTTCTGGTGGGATGGAAGAAACCAGAGGTGTAAAGTTGCAGTTTATCCACTCAGCTTCCTTGGCACAGTTTCAGCTTTTCGTACTGCTGATAGAATCAGCTTTTTGATTCTTCTTTGACTGAGAATTGAGGTGACCGGTGTGTTTCCATCATCTAGGTAGAAATAGGCCCAAGAAAATGGCCCATTAGCCAAGTAGGAGGGGTGAGTTGAGAGAGCAGAAATACTTGGGCCTTTTTCTGGTTCCCCTTATCCCTTCCCAAACTAAGGCGCAATCTGTTGTTCTTATGTTTACAAAAGATTCTTTGTCTCCGTCATTTGTGATTATATAGGATGTTTCCTGTCATTCTGAGATGGGGGCATATATTGTTTACGTGCTCCCTGCTATAGTGTTGTATATGGCAAATCAAATTTCTTGGCAAAAAAAACCCCCAGAACTGGGATATGTATTCTATTCCACTACAAATCTGGAGCTCTTCTTAGTGCACCTTATTCCAAGCTTGTGATTTAGAAAATGTGACTTACTAGCTTAAAATAATATTTTAAAATCTGGATCAAATAAAGGTATATAGATTCTGCTAATAGGTTTTGGGAGTTAATAGCATGGTGGGGAGGGTGTGTTTTAAGATTTCTTGGTTTATTCTGTTTTTCCTTTTAGAAAACTGCTAGAGCCAGACAGCCTGAAAATGTCTGTAAAAGACAGCAGTTGAAATCCTTCTTAAATCTTAATGACAGATCGCAATGGCAGCATTCTTGTATTTAAAATGTGGCATTTTATGGGACCAAGTTCCATAGAAGGGTAAGGACAAGTGTTGATGTTGATCCTAATCTTCAGAGTTAAAGTCTGTGTTTAAACTTGCATTGTAACAGTAACATTTAATGACAGCTTTACCCATTTTTTTTTTGTTTCTGTAAAGAAAAGATGAGACACGTAAGCTGAAGGGTGGTGGGCAAGATGCTGCATATCAAAATGATGCCAAATGTAATGAGCAGAGAGGTGCCCTAAAATTGTATGTAACATTGTAATGGACTGTCTGATATGGGTTACATTGATCTTGATGAGGCAGCCACCAGTTTGGCCTGACTTGTTTTAAGAACATAGGATTTCTTTGCTGAATATGGTCTGAATTTTCTGGCATCGGAGGCAGCTAAAAAAGCACACTTCCTTTCTGGGCCTCCTTAGTTTGAAAGCAATGGGATTTAACGTAGATGTCTGTAGAAGCAGGATCCATCTCTAAGTGATGGAAAATACTGTCAATATCATAGGATTATAAGTGGTTGGGAAGTATCTGGTGTAAGAAACATGTTATTTTAGATCTGGGAATTTCCTTTTCTTCTTTCTTCCCATGCTTACCCTTCTGACATTAAGGTTAGCAGTTGTTTCTTGCATTTCTGGATGGCAAAATACTTGGGGGACAGGAAGTTTTGTTTTTTTTTTTTTCTGTGGACGTGTACAAAAACTAAGAATTTGTCTAACTAGAGAGTAGACATTAATCTCTCTGATTTCTTTTTCCATAGGAATAACCCTCAACATTTTGTAACCCTTCATTGTAACAAAAAAACCCCAGAATTGCTGATTTTTCCTGACTCCTATCCATGACAATGTAACAACATAAATTTTCAAGTTTAATTTTAGAATGTCAGATTTTTAGCAGTGCTAAGTATCTGTGGCTTTCACAGAAGTGACACTCCCATAGTGCATGCCCAGAAGACCCCTATTGCCATACCTTTCTGGCCAGCACATTTATAAAACTGCTGTGTTAGGAAGTGCTGCCTCAGCCTTCTCACTTTTTCTTGCTCCACTTTTTCTCTGTGTTGGTTGGAAATCTTCCCATGTGAAAGATTACAAAAAACAAGGGGCATGTGCAATAGATCATATATATATACATATATATATTTTAATACTTGTGGACAAAATGATGTTACAAGTTGTTTGAAAACAACAAAATCACCAATGTCTTCCATTTTGAAATGTGTATAGTTCCATAAGCATTAGTGCTTTGTAGCAAACTGTAGTGCCATGTTAGGATCAGTGCATGAGCCTAGTAGTTTTTTTACAATTTCAGAGTGACAATTTGTTAATAAACAGTGATGATAATGTAATTAACAATAGAAAGGATACAATAGAAATGTCACATACATGGTCTAAACATGCAGTATCCTCCCTTTGACAATGGCAATGCTATCTTTAGAAGTGGAATGCATTTGCTTAATGGGCTTCATAGAATCATAGTTGACTTTTGTTTGTTTGTTTTAGTCTATCTGTTCAACTGCAATAGTAAGCTAGTGTATGTAAGTGTCCAGAATTCTCATCTCTATCAGTGGGATTCTTTCCTTTTTAGTCGTCATTGAAGGTGTTTTCTTCCATGTACAGCAGTTTCAATTTTATTATTACACATCCTGTGATATACTCAGAAGAGTAGGAATATGCAAAGGAGTTTGTGTGCATTTTGCACACACCTTTGCTACTTTAAGACCATTTAGAAAATCTGGTGGGTTCTTTTTTTGTTTGTTTTGTTTTGTTTTTTTGTTTTGGGTTTGTTTTTTGGGTTTTTTTTTGGTGGGTTTTTTTTGTTTGCTTGGGTTTTTTTTTCAGGTCTGACTATATAATTGTTAGAAGTAGTTAAACATTATCCTCATTAGATAATAAGTTAACAGGTGCAAAATGCTATCTGCCAATTATGCATAGAAGACTTTTATCCATTATTGCAGGAATGGGGAACCTTTTTTGGCTGAAGTCCTATTGAATCTTTTAACACCTTTGGTGGATCCTGCATTTACATACATCTTAATGTTAATAATAAGAAGAGAGAATGTAATAAGGTCAAGGGCTGTTGAAAAACAACATTGCAGACTGTGTCAGTGCAGCAAGCTAGCTCTAGCCTACGGATCAGAGATTCCCCACCCCTGTATTATTGAGAATTCAATATCCTGTATTTTAGGTAACTTCCAGTATTGCTTTCTAGCTCTAAGCTTAATTTTAATAATTTCTGTCTCTCCCTCTGCTTTTTTCAGAAGGAAAGTTTAGACCAGGGTAGGTCCAAATATTTAGCACTCAATGGGCAGCTTGAACTGGTCAGATAAGAGACTGGTATGATTCCTGAGAGGTACTATGCTCTGTGGATGGCATCCTCTGACTTCCTAGGAAAAAGTCTTTTATCTGGTGCCAGTGTTGCTCTTTACCCATTTCTCTCTTTTACAAGAACAGAATTACCTTTCAGTTTAGAGAGGATACTGCATCTTTTTTTCCCTGAGACCTGCCTGTAAATGGCCATTGCGGGGAGGGAGGGAATGGGTAGCTGGGTTTTATAATTTTGATATGATATATCTCAAGTAATTAATCAAGAAGCATGTACTTTGGTGCAAAACAGTAATCTCTGCAACGTTAATGTATATAATGGGAAAAAAAAAAAGAAGAAAGAAAAACAAACTGAAACAAACAACCCTCTGCATTCAATACATTTGCAAGAAAATTAGACAGGTGGGCCATTTACAGCAGAGCTCTGGGGGACCTGCGCTGAGAGTTAGGTTCAGTTCTAAATGGAAGTAGCTGTACCATTGAATAAAGTAGTTTAGTGCTTGGGAGAATCAATTGAAAAATACCTCTGAAACTGGAATGCAAAATAGCACAGTATGTAGGGGGAAGAATCCCTGATGCAAACAAAGCCATAAGATGATTTAATAAGAAAATAGAACTTTAGTAGCAATAACTGTTTTGCATGTGATAGTAAATAACTTGCATTAGCAAGACTGTACAGTAGAGTAAGTGGGTAATAACCAAATAAGTTTGTGGCGCTCTGTGCTGCAGGGAGTTGTGTGAGGAGTCTCTTCCTAAGAAGATGGGTGAATTCCTCTTACGTTCCTCTCATTGGAGGGAATTTGGCACTTGAATACTTAGTTAATGTACCTATATTAAAAAAAAAAAAGCTTTTTCACATCTGAAGCACTGTCAATGAGTGCTGGGGGAAGGGCAGACAGTTCTTTTTGGAAGGATAGCTGAAGTGCCCTTTTCCCTCTCCCTCTCCCTCTCCTCTCCTCTTTTTTTCTTTTCTTGTTTCTCTTTTTTTTTTTTTTTTTTTTTTTTTTTTGTAGTCTAGCACTTGCTCTGTTTCTCTGAGAAGAAACAAACCCCTTCCAAATACTGGACTGTGAAGAAAAATAGATTCTGAAGTTAGAAGCTTTTATTGTGGGAAGTACTTTTTGCTTTCTTTGTTTAAAAAGACTGATCTGAGATGGTCTTAAAATTAAAAAATAAAATAAAATTAGAGAACACTTGACACTTAAAACATGTGTACATCCTAAGGACAACTGTAGAATTCTAAAAATGTTACTTTATAGCAAAAAATATTTTTAGTCTTGCTAAACACTGTTTCAGACCATAATTGATTTTTGTTGATGCCTGAAGTTTTGCAGGGACAAGTACTGTGAAAGCCTCTGGTAACACAAAGGGTTATTGATCTACAGCTGTAGCCTCTGCACCCAGCAGAGTATTAGCTATCAAAGGGTTACATAAAAGAGCCCCAGAAGTTTGAAAATGTCCATAGTTGACACTGTTTTCAGTGTAGTTTTGTAGTCTATAGAGACAATATGACCCAAGAGAATGTATTCTGAACAGAATTATTTCATCAGAGGTTTAGATCTATCTGACTGAATTTAATCTGGAGAGCTGAGGTAATTTGGACTGTAATTTACAGCTGAACAGAAGCTTATAATGTTTTGAAATGATGGAGGTGAAGCCCTTTGACTCTTCAGAAGTTGATAATGGGACTATGAGGGCTGTGAGCATTTTTACAGTATAAAGTAACCAAGATAAGCATGAGAATGCATATTAGCCAACACTTAATTTAGACAATATGTGTATCAAAAGCTAATTGATCTGGAAGGTTGTAATCAGCTTAAATTCCAGCTATTGAATTATTGATAAAATTGGAAGCTGGCCATAGGGGACCTTAATTTGATTGCTACCTGATTACATTAGAGAAATTATAAATTTATTCTAGTCTGTGGTCAGCAAGTACATTTACATAATAATGAAATAATAATGGAAACATGGTGATGTTGATACTTCAGAAGTAAGAACTTCGTGGCTGAACAGAATTCTTCAAGGCTTTATTCAGAGGAGGAGGGGAGGAAATCAAGGCTGATGTAGCCAGGCAAGCTATCTGCATATTCTTCCCACTTCAGAGTTTTTACAGCCATCTGTATTCTATAGAATATAGACTAGAAATTACTATTGACAGCAACAAAAGGAATCCCTTTACCTTTCAGCTCTTGTACTGTGGCATGACTTTTGCTCCAACCCCCTGGATTTCACTGCTTCTGAAACTAGGTGGAGGTGCTACCACATTTCAGCTTAGGATGTCAATGGTGTAGTGACCAGTACTGACACGCCTCCTTTAGCAGTACTAAACCCAGATGATACAAGTGTTTGGTGTTTCCATGCCCAGTAGTGCTGCTGCTGCAGGTCTGTCCAGTACTTGGGTTGGTAGTTGCACCTTCACAACTGAGGTTAATTTATCAAATTTAGGGCATAAGAAAAAGTCTTGCAAAGACACATTGATAGTGAAAAGAAGTGGTACTGAGCTTCAGAACTCGACACTTTACACAACTATTACATTATCAAGAACTGGGCAGAGAAGGGAAAAATAGGGAAGAGAAGAACAGTTTTTGATTGGTAACTAATCTTAGAAATAACTGCTTCCTGCATCCCTAGGAAACTGTCTGGTCTTCCTCCAAATCCAATAATCCTGCTGCTTGTTGAGGTACAGAACTGCATAATGGCAGTTCAAGTCAGATTCCATTGGATTTCTTTTACTGAATGATCCAGCATTTTGCCCCTGTAGCGCTTTGACTGGCACATAAAAGCCAACAGTTGAACCAGGGTGTCTCATTTAACGGTGCAGAACACTAACCATGGATTCTATTGTCTGTTCCCTTTCAGTGTGCTCTACACCTTCTCCCAAGTTTGAAAGAGTCAGTGTTCGTGATATAAGCAGAGTATTTCTGTCTTAACCTGGTGCACAGGCTCAGAAATATAGGCAGATTCCCTAAGGCTTTACAACATCTAAGGTTAAAGATAAAAGGTAGTTTACTGTTATAACTTACTGTGTAGTGTGTCCTATGTAAACCCTGTCTGCTTCTCTCCACTTACCCTCCAAATGAGTGTGTTTGCAGGTCAAATAAAAGGCAGCTAGTTTGTAATGCCTTAGGCATGAAGAACTGCACAGAGAAACTGAAGGAAAGCGGCACGGGCCCACAAACCAAATCTTAGAGCTAGTATTCTAATTATGCATGATTCAAAATGTCTAGTGTAATGTAGTTATTACCAGTAAATTGAGATATGCATTTATACATAATGAAGCAATAGGAATTAATATACCAATAGCTTGAACTTCCTGCTTTGATTCTCAAATTTTGGGTGTTTTTGGGTTTTGGTTTTTTTTTTTTTCTTTTTTAGAGAATGTGCTGCCTCTGTAGAGAAAGAGGCAGAATGTACAGATAGGGACAGAAGCATGGCACCAAAACTGTAAATCAGGAACCAGGATCAGCAGAACTCGCCTTTATAACCTCTTGTCTGGTTCATATTAGTGCCCTGAGCATGTAAAAAGCAGGGCATGAACTAAGCATGTTTAGGGGCGAGATGAGGTTTCTCACCTGCTGCAGCTGTAGCAAGGAAAAAGGTGCAGAGTTTCTTACAAGGTGCAGGGGGGAGCAACTGGTGGGGAAAAAAAAAAACTAAACAAACCACCAAACTCAAAACAACACAGAAAAACAAGTAATGGAAACCACAGACTCAAATTGAGTGTAGTACTTGCCAGACAGTAGGTAGTAAGCTTGGGTGTGGTGAGAGAAATCATTTGGAGAAGACTGAAATTAATAAGCACAGTACATATATTTCAGGTGTTGAATAGCTTTTTAATAGACAGTATTTTCAGGTAACTCTCTAGCCACATAGGCAGCTGTACTGAAGCATACTGGTACCAGCCAGCAATAATGGCACCTGCAGGAATGAGCCTGAAAATACTGGTAATCTTGTATATTTTTTAAGTTCTTTAAAGAGATTTTTAAAAACAGAAAATGAGATTTGATCAGTGAAGGTCATTATCTTCTGCAACACAGGTTGCAATAGTCTTTTTTCTTTATTTTGCTTATTACATAAAAGGGAATTTGGGTGCCATCTTTCTGTAAACTTTTAGTGTGTTCTCTGTGATATTTCCCAAGTCTTTCAGTGGATAATGTGGTGAATTTCTGCTGGCAGTTTGAAAATAATAAAAGACTGTGTGGCATAGCCTGTATCACTAATACTTTTCCAAGTTTAAACCTGTACTCAAACATGTAGAATATTAGCTTGTTACTGCAGAATTCCATACTTCTAGCTTAGCTTAATTTTGTAGGTGGGCTTAACTTGTGCAGGACATTTCTCCATGTTCAGAGGCTCAGTTCTCTTTCTTAAATAGGAAGAATAAGCATCTTGGAGGAAGAAATTGTGTGTCAAGTTAACTCCTGTTCATACTTCATAGCCAACCATCCACTAATCACTGTGATTTGGGTTTAGAACGGGGGTTGCATTTTTCTTATGAATGCTCTTTCTAGATACAGAATTGCCAAATGAAGCTAGGAATAAGAGAATATAACTATATTACAGTATCAGAAGTTAAGACTAAATGAAATCCTTTGAGCCAACTTCTTCAAGCAAAAGGGAATCTGTAAAACAAGTTTAGCCCAGCGCTAAACCATGGTCACCTAATTCTTAGCATGTATTCTTTTAGAACACTTTGCATGCTTTTAAGCCCTGTTAAATACATTTTATTTTGTGTGATGAGTAAGTAGTTGTATCCTTTGTTAATGCTTATTCCCTTTGATATAGAACCTGGGGAATAGGCTCCTTTAGGATGTCAGTGACTATATCCTTCTAGTGAAAAGTATAACTGCAAAGGAGAAGTATTAGTTATAGCTTCTTAAAAATCATCTCAGTACTTAAAAAACAGGCTAGAAAACACTTAAACTGAACTTCTGATGGCATGCTCATAGGGACTCGTGGAGGAAATTATTGGTGTCACTAGGAACTATGTATTCCCATTGCACATGTATTTTACATGGTAACAGTGAACGAGTGTCTCCCTGCAAATTCTGATGTTTTTCCAAAAGGCAGCTTGCTTTTATATCTATGCATCTTTGAGGATTTAAAGATAAGATTTTATTCTTTTGACACTGTAAAGAGGAACTGTTTAAAAATGAACTTGGAAACTCTGCACCTGTATACAAATTTTTTTAGCAATAAAGCAGCACAGGCTGAGAATGCACTAAAACTGGGTGTGTCGTTTGTTCACAAGTTGAATTAATGAACTCACTGTGCACTCCACTGCTGTACCTTTATCAAAACTTAACAGTTTGAGCTCAAGTCACAGATGCTGGCTATTTGCTTTGGAGCCAACTGTTCCACCAGACTTCAGGCACAAATGCCTCTGACTTCTTGGAAGGCATCTAAAGAAAAAATGTTACTACACTTTTAGAAAGATGGGCAACTTATGAGTTTAAAAGCTTCAAGCATTGTTTTAGATGGTAGCAGAAAGCTTCTGTTGCTTGTATAGATTGCTAAAAAGTAATAAGCAAGCCCCTCAGAAAAAAGACATTTGATAGACATGGATGGTTTATTGTTTTGGCAACTACATTTCTGAAAAACTCTTGCTGAGCTGGGCATATTACAGCCTGCAGGGAGGCACAACTTGCCTTGCAGTTGCTGTTGAAAGCAGTTTTGGGAAGCACTGTTAATGCAGCGTCTCAATGGCACCTCAGGAGGACTGCTGAAAAAGCCATGGCTCTCAAGCCTGCTACAATCTTTCCAGAACCTGTTAAGGACTGATAACCCTTGCCCTAGCTTATAGAAGATTCACAGTCTTGAGTGTTAATTCAGTAGCAAGTTCAACTTTGTTAATTTGTTTAATTTTCTAGCTGGACTGTCTATAGATTCCAGGGAAGACAGCTACCAGTTACCTAACATAAGAAAGCCTGACCTTGAGACTTTGCTTTCTAAGTGGTTGGTATTGATTTAAAGAGAGAATCCATCCCTCCCAGTGCAGACTGGCCCTGGCTCCACCTAAAGCCACAACACATCTCAACAATGCCTAGAGGAGATGGGGTTCCCCCCTAAAAGAAAAATAAATATTCACTGATCAATTGTAGGTTAAGAGGAATTTCACTCTGGGACAGGCTGTGGGAGCAAACCCTGAATCTTTCATGAATAAGAGTTTATAAGCATCACTTAAATCAAAATGCACCCCAATGCAAGTTGTATTGCAGTAAAAGTTCATCTCAAATCACTGAAGATAATGCATTTATTTTACATGGCTTTCTTCTTAAAATGGATTTTTCTTAGAACACTGTACTCCTGAGAGTGGCAGAAGGTACAGCAGGCAATAGTGCCAAGAAAATACAGAATTTGACAAACAGACACAAAGGATCAGAGATTGACTCAACAGAACAGAGGTCCTCCCCAAGGTTAGGGAAGCATAGTTTAAAAATTCACCAGATACTCTTTAGCACATACTCATTATTTGTATAAATTCAAGCTAAGTAATGTAAAACAAGGAATCGTTACATTTAATGCTACATAATGAACCAGGACTCAAGCTAGATAAACTTTTTTTTCCCCTCTGCAAACAATCTAAGGAAAATAAGTGGGCTTCTGACTCACATGGCATTACCAGGGATCTGCACAATATATATTTCTGAATTTCATCTCTTTAAAGTTTCTTCTTTACAACTGTAAAGATAAAAAAAAAGTAATTGACAGCTTTCTTTTCCTTTTCTGTGTGGACACAACTAAATGAATCCAGACAATTTAGCACACTTACACACAGTATAGATGTAAAGTACATAGCTAGAAACAAGTCTCAATGCAGAAACCAGAATGACTAGGCAAAAGTAAGTAGTCCTGTTATCAATTGTGTTTCTTAGACACATGCAACAACAAAAGGGCTGTCACTTAAAAAGTAGCACAAAGGTGAAGTTATACAATGTAAAACATTTACCCAAGATGGGGAGATGCTTGCACAAAATGGGCTTAGTCCCAAGACCCCAGCTTAGGACCAGCAGGTGCTTAAACATAATGCCGAAGTCACAACACAACTTAAAAAAAAAAAAATCTGGCTTTAATAATGAAATAATCAAAGACAGCAAATCCAAACTGTACATGCCTATACAGTGACAACTGTTAAGAAACACCTTCCAGGTAAGGGTTCCAGACAGCGCTCCTTTTAGAGAGGATAACATAGTTACAGGCAATGAAACAGATCTTATGAGAGTATCGTATTTATTTCAGGTACTTACTTTCGATACCCTGAATTTAGCAGTCATTGAAAAGCACTGTATTTTTCCACTTTTGCTTGTCAAATTTGTGAAACAAACAAAAATAATTTAAATAGTATTGTAATTTAAGAGAGTGTGCCCGTCCTCTCCCTGCAGAACAGCTGTTGATACTGCTACTGCTTCATTGGAATGAACTGACACAACCCAGAAGAACTACAGTGAACAGTAGTAGTAGTAGAGGTACCAACTGCCTATCTAAAGCCTCCTAGGGGCCTTGCAGTGAGTTCTGTTCCCTCTGCTCCAAGCCCATTACTTGAGTTATTTTACAAATAAAATAATGCAGGCCATGAAACACAGGCAGTACTGGCATCGGCAGCAATGGAGAGTGCAATCTGCCAATCATATATGTATGTGTAATAGGAAGTAGCAAAGTGCATCACTGGAATTAAGTTGGTCAAAAAGAATTAGGGAAAAAGACATTCTGTCCCAATAACAAGGGCTTCCTTTTCATCAGATTACTTTCTAGATGTTTGGAAAGAAGTAGAACCCATTCAAACCAGAGAGAAATGCTAATGCGTACCCATTAGGTATTTTTTTCATGAAACATCTTGACTGGCCAATTGAAGGCAGCACAACTTCAGCAGAGCAGTGTTCCCAGAGCAACGTGCTGCATGGGTGAGCTATTAACTTCTCCAAGCACAACTTCTGTATGTCAGGTTTTTGGGTGTTCCCCTTAGACTGAAGGGATGCACTTCAGCACTGGTTCCTTCTGTACACAGATGAAGTGACAGATCAATACTCAAACCTCTTTCGGCACATCATTTCATCATACTGAACAAACTCAGTGGAGATGCAGAAACAACCCCAGCAGTTCTTGAAAATGGCTTATTATTGGTTGACCCTGACTATTGCATATCCTGGTGGTAGGCTAACTAGTTCTAATGCAGAGCTCTGCTTTTCTGCCACATCACTCTTCTGTGTCAGTTCCTCCAGCTGCTTCATCAGCAATTCGATGCGAATGTGGGCCTTCACAAGCTTTTCTTTCAGCTAGAAAAGACAGAAATAAGAGTATAAAAAAATAGAGAAAGTGTCCTAACACTGGACTATTGAATGATCTCCACACCACTTTTCAGTGGGTAAAAAGCAGCTGACATTCAAGATGGAAAATCATACCAGGCTTTAATCTCTACACTGCATGCGTAGTGCAGCCAAAACTGGCACCCAAATCAGAGGCCTGCACTACAAAGATGAGACAGACAAATGTGTGCTAGCACAGCCCCTTGAGAGATGTACGGAAGTATTCTACTTAAGGAGACTTAGTACGGCAAATCCAATCTTGCCTAGTTAAGTCATTGCAAGTTTCTACACAGCCAGAGACCTTTTTTGACAGTATCTGAACAAACTATTTCATCATCAGCTTAGGAATACATGGGGACAGCCCCTCAAAAACCCTATTTCCAGAGTCTGGGGTTTAAGTTAACACATCTAAAGGAGAGTAAAATCCTGAGGACATTATGTCTCAAAAAGCAAAGACAAAATTCTTGCACTTGTAGTCAACAAGCAAACTCTCCACAGTCACATAATTTGTGTTTGCAATGAAGTGCTACCATTTTTCAACTTCAGAAAAAGATAACTTTAGAAGTCTTGCCTGGATAAGACTTTTGCATCTTATCCTCACTTGACCTATAAAAACACTCTGATCTTACGGTAAGACACTGGAAGATGACTTTAAAGAGAACAAAACTTAAGAAATGTCATGGGCCCATTTCCATGCTTATAACAGAAACTAAACACCCGTAATTAACAATACATAAATGCTGGATCCACTGGCTCTTTCCTGCACACAGTAACTTTATCCAAGCTATGGGACAGACAGTTGGCTAAGTTAATAACTACCGGGTTACAGAAAAGAACATCCCATTTAAACAACAAAAAAGCAGAGACATTTCAGCATTGTCTCTGAAACTACAAGTAAATACTGCCATGCTGTTTTAAGCATAGCTAGCCATAAACACAACTGGGCTAGAATCCCTTCCAAATTAGCAATTTGCTCTTTTTAAAATTCTTCAACAATGACTTAACAGTTCTAGGGACAACACAAGGAGTAATACTTAGGCAAAGTCTGACTAAATGATTCCCCCCCCCCCCCCAAAAGTGCACAGATAAAAGGTTAACAAACTTCTGCCAGAAAATTAGCTAGTAGTGGATATGTTTTGCAGGTAAGTGTTTCTAGAAAACATTTTGTACGTCTTACATATTTAAGTCAGTCACTGTATTGTAAGTCGGTATTTTCTCCATCTTACACACTTTGAAGGAAAAAAAACCCACACAAAACCAGTAATTGTATCAATATTTTAGGACTAATATCCAAAATCATCAGCATTTTAAAAATATTTTCCATAAAAATTAATGTAGAAACCTTACATTGTGCAGTTTTCCCTTTAAGTTCACAACAGGAAAATTCACCTTGGAAGCTTTTATTACCCTTTTCTTTTTTAAGAAATAGCTGGAAAATAAGAGGGGATGGGGGTAAAAACCCATTAGTTGCATTCATTGTTTAGACAGATTATTTAAGATAATTAAAAGAAAGTACAAAGTTGTTGCCAAAAGCAGTCAATACTTCATTGTGGTTTTAATATTTTCATGATTTTACTTTGAAATCCAAAGAGCTTTTTACCACTAGCTATAAGTGATTTACAGTTTCTGCAGTCAAGTCCTCATTCTATCACAGAGCTACTTTGGTACCTTAGATTAGCTAAGTAAATCCAGAACTGAAAGATTTCAGTATCACAAGCAACTAAATTTAAACCCTGATGTTACATGAGGAGACCGAAGAAATGCGAGGCCAAACAGCTGCAGTCATGCAACACAAACAATTTAAATATAGAGGACATTAAAATCCCACACCAATGTGCTCAGTCAGAAGTGAAGCCGCTTTTTGTTACCGGTAGATTAGTTGCACACCATAACAACTTATGAGTTCCCCATGGGCCATAAGACTACAATATACTCACCAGAGGATGCTATCTGTGAAGAAACAGAAGAAGCCGCGGAGATACGCCAGGTCTCTGGTGGCAGAATAAAGAATGAAGCCCACAACCATGCCACATGACTGACAGGATAGTGCATAGTAGGTACTGAAATGAGAAGGGGAAAAATACTATTCAGCAGAAGCTTCTGAAACCATAGATGCTGCATGTTTGTCAGAGAATATCAAATCTTCAGTTCTACCAGGACAGCAAACCAAAATGTAAGAATACTTTCTCCCTAAAGAAATAATACCTACAGAGAGAACATGAACGTAGGAAGTTGTGCATGTCATTCAAGAAATAATCTGCATAATGAGTAAAGTTGCAATGGAGGAAGAAAATATATGTCTTAACATCACAGAGTGATTTAGGCTATACTTCTGAAACATAATCTAGTTGGTAAAATAATGCCCACGCCAGGTTATAAATGTACAATTTCCTGCTGATAAAACTGATTATTACATCATGCAGGGAGAAGAGCAAGTCTTCTATTTTATATCTATATTTATAATTTCCCAGCCCTTACACTTTGTAAAATAGTCTTTAAACATCAGTTAAACAAACTACCGCTTTTGTAAGTCCCTTCCCATCACCTTAAACCCAGAGTTACCAAACTTGTTGCTAACCATAGGCTTGTGAAGAGAGGAGCAGAAGTTAATAATTTTCAGTATATAAAAAAAACCCCAACAGTACAACAAACCCAAAACTCAAACAGAGATGTTTTAATTTCAGTACTAGACCTTTTAGCAAAGGAGCAGAAGACAGACACCTAAAGGCTAGGTTGTCTTTTACTGCACTGTTCAGGTATTCCTCTCCACCAACAAAGGTTAGAGCAGCAAAACTGTTGTGACAAAAACGAAAGCCACATACCTACAAAAGGTTTTTCCATCCAAAATGATGAAACACAGGCACAAGCAACACTTCAGTTTACCAAGCCCAGAAACCCCAGTGCGCAACCCAGAGGAGCTCTGGGCTCCCAGGTTTGCAGAAGCCCGTTTTTGTCCATGTAGGCCAGATGCCACAAGCAAGAGCGAGGTGAGCTACGCACCATCCCAGGAGGGTTCCTTCGAGCCCGACCAAGAGCGACTTCGTCCAGACCACATCCTTTGTAACTTCTGAATGGAAAGAGACCCACTAAAAACGAGACCCTACCCCTGCTGCCCCCTCCCACCCTGCGGCCTCAGGACACCTAACGCGAAGCCCAGCCCAGACCCCTACGGTCGACTGCCCTACGGGGCCGAGGGCCGCGCAACACGGGGCCGGTTTCCCCCCCAGCTCCCCGCGGGGGCCAGCCCAGTTCCCCTTCCTCGCCCAGCTCCCCCGCGGCCGCCAGGAGAGAACTGACTGAGGCAGACGAGGATCCCGAGCCGCTGCTCCTGCGCGCACAGCTGCAGCGAGTCGCCCAGCACCGTCCAGCAGCCGCAGCACTGGAACGTGGCGCAGTCATTCAGCAGCAGCCCCTTCCGCCCCAGCAGCGATGGAGACGTCGGGGAAGGCGGCAAGTGGGACAGGGGAGGGGGAGGAGGCAG
>JANIJG010010072.1:11644-28658 GCA_024611175.1 Megaceryle torquata | reverse complement strand
GGGAAGGGAAGGGAAGGGAAGGGAAGGGAAGGGAAGGGAAGGGAAGGGAAGGGAAGGGAAGGGAAGGGAAGGGAACTCAGGGCCTGCCTCAGTTTTCCATTACCTCAAGGGCACAGACTGCATTTGTGTATAAAATGGGGTGCAAGGAAAAGCCTGGGAAATGAAGAGCTGTTTCCATGATGTGTCAGCATTTGCTTATTCTTTATATAGCATAACATATGTCAAATTCTGTTTTCTTCCCCTCCCATTCTCTGTATAGAAATTGTTTTCCACAAAATGATGAAAGGCATAAATAAATTGTTCTTGGCTGCCAGCCTCCTCCATTGAAATCAGTGTGTGAGGGGGAGGTGACTGCATAGGATTTCAATGTGTGTAAAATGAAGACATTATTTTGAAATTATTTTTTTCATGTACTTAGAGTATAAAATGTGAAGATGTCATATTTAGATAATTATTCCCTTTGTTCACACTGCTGTAATATAGCAGCAACTGTATTGTATTTCTTTCCTGATATAAGCCCATACTTTATGCAAACTAATAACCTTGAAGTAGAGAGCAGGTTATTCAAATCACTTTTATTATACAGAACGTATTCAATATAGAATAGAAATGTTTGACTACTAAAGTCTCTTTTATAATGGAGTGTATTGACTTTGCTGTTTTTAAACTAAATATCAACCATAAGGTAAGAGTGGGAAGGAACAGATGGAGAGTTCATTTCTCAAAATGTATTGGAATCAAAATGCATTCTTTAAAATTCATATCCAAATGTGGCTCTGGGAAATTATAAATTATAACTCTACACTATTTTTATAGTGATGCTTCTGATACATTACTAACATAATGATGCTGTAACAATGACAAAAAAGACATAATTCCTGTGTAGCATTATTAGTCTTAATGTTCAAAATATATAGCTGCTATCTTATGCAAGGAAAGTGGACTGGATTTGAAAAAGGAACCTGTGTGTATGTCATTTTTAAAGATAGTAACCACAACAGTTTCTAAAAGCCAGTGAAATATTTCAGTATCAGTGTGATCATTAATATTTATGTCATTATTCTTGCTCCCTTTGCAGTGTACCTGTACATGTGTATCATATTGTCCCTAGCATATGTTAACTTAGCTTTTAGAATACAAGTCTTACAATCATATTTATTACCAAGTCCTTCATCTCATCTTTTCTCAGATATCTACATCTCACTGTCCACAACTCAGATTTTATTACTTTAGGCTCTTTTTGTAGGTGGTGGAAAGAAGTAGGCATACATATATTAGGATTTGTTCCTTATCTATTTTATGTGTGTAAACATTAGAATAACATGAGTTGCATGTATAGTGCCAATTTGAGTCCATTGATGCTAAAGGGAGCCTTGCTGACAAGCTCAAATATAAACATTTACAAAGCAGATGTCTATGTTAGATTAGATGAATCTGAACTTCTGTGTCAGTATAGAAAGCCTTTGATAAGAAAGTGGACATATGTGTGAGCCTTTGCTTAAATAGGACAGCCTTCCCTGCTACATAAAAGAATTTTTATTTTTCCTGTAAAGTTCTTCCTATTTGTGGAAAAATTTATCTTACAGACACTGATCCATAAAACCTGGGAATTCAGTGACAGAAATTTATACAAGGAATGGTGCATTTATGAGAGCTATGGAGCAAACAGTTTTGGCATCATATTGTTGAATCAAGGGATGCTGGCTGATTTTTTCAATTTCATTTTTATCCAACAAAAGGCTGAATGAAAAGAACTGCTGATAGTAAAGTTAAAGGCAGAGATCATTTATATGTTCCTCCAGTCACTGGAAATAATCATCTGCATTTACTATTTCATCAACAGATTGCTTCTGACAAATTATGCATTCAGTCAGTGTCCAGCAATCTCTTCCAGTAATCTTTAGCATGAAAAATACTCTGCAATGAATTAAAAAAAGTATCAAAAGAACACTTAGTATTTACTCTAAAAGTCATGACACCTTGCTTGTATACATGCTTGGTACAGATACTTGGAAGAATGTGAGCACGTTTCTTTTTTAATGTAAAAATTTAGTGCTTTCTTATTTTCAAATCTTTTTGTTTATGTGGGACTGAAAACAAGGCTGCTTACAGAGAAGTCAGAGGAGTTTAATATATGTTAAAAAATAACTGAAAAGAGGTTCCTGCTCTTCCCCTGCAATTCACGGGAAGGTACTATCTAGAAACTTCCAAGATACTGTGAAACTGAGATACTATATGCACATGGTTCATTATAAGTCAGGTACACTGCCTTGGCTCCCAAAAGCATGTTGGCCCAAAGTCAAGCGCTGCTTTGAAGACATGGCTTTCTAGCTGACTTGCAATGTGTCATTTATTTTGCTACTAGAAGGGACAGGCTGCTAGTAGTCCTGCAGGCCAGCCACACTGTTCGTACCTCACTCACCACTGGTACTCTCTGCAGGTGCAGGAAATTCGGATTCATTTCTTTACATGGCCCTGTACAAAGCAGCTGCCTGTATTACAAGGTAAGAGGTCTGGACACTAAAATGTTCAAGTCTCTTGTGCTCCTGTTATGATCATAAAACCTGACAAGTTCTGAGGTACCTTATTCTGATTAAATTTTTATGATATGGGTCCTTTTCCAAGAAATCATTAATTCTCTGATCAACATTCTCAAATAAAGAAGCACCTCAGCAAATTTCTGACCAGCTGTACTAGCTAACCGTCTTTGTCTGAAATTTATAGTGATAACCTTGTAAATTATTTTTTTCTTTTTAATTTACAATATGTTTTTGTTTTATGCAAGGAACAAAAGATGAGGTCTTCTGTAGTTAATTTAGCACCTGTACATTCTCAGAAATTATAATGAAACACTGCACAATTCAGCCTTTATAGGTCAGTGAATTCTAATCCTGTTAGGGTGATTCTTTAATTAAAATGTCTATTAGTTTTTCTGCGGTTAATGCAATTATAGATTTATTACTTCTTGCCATTCTAGGAATTTTTTTTTATGATCCAATAATATTTAAATTCTAAAATCCTACCTTAGGAAAAGAACACCTCAACTGAGTAACATATCTATTAAACTATCCACTTTAAGAAATTAATTATCTGTTTAAAGGTTCTGAATAAACAACATACAAGCAAAGGACTTTGGCCTTACATCCTGGATGAACAATCTTCCTTAAGATGTCAAGAACTATATAATAAATTACTTTTCCATCATCGTATATCTTTTATTACACTTGCCATGAATCTAGGATACTTCTAGGATATTTTCCTTCATATAGTAAATTCTATCAGTTTAATTATTAACTATTCATAAAACATTTATAATGATGCTTCTTTGTTTTTTGATAATGCTACAAAACAAGTATTAAGGTATTCACAAAGGATATTTCTTTTTGTGTTATCCTAAGAAATCTTTAAAATTTTCTTCTGTCCATATGCATTGTAGTGTTATAAAATACTGGTCAAAATAGAGGTATCTGTGAAAAATGACAAACTTCTTGCACTACTCCCTTCCAGGATGGGGAGGGAAACAAAAATATCACAGGCATCAAACAGAAGCATGGCTGAGATCTTATGCCAAGTGTACAATATGACCTGGTAATCCCCTTGTGGCCTAATGTTTACTGCTAACACTTTATACAGTATCAACTGAGTTGGAAATTCAAGTATTAAACCATTGGCTTTCAGGATTTTTATAGCTCCCCACTTGCAGTTAATGCATTTTGTATTAGCCCTCAGTGTGAAGAAATCATAACTCCATATACCAAGGGATAAACTTCAATTTAAATTACTAGAAAACAGTATCTGGAGACGTGGATATATGTACTGAGATGCCTGTTCTGTTGTTTTTCCCCCAGAAAACAGAGTTTTCATCATATTTCTACCCAGACTTGAAACACAGGTTTTAGTTTTTAAAATGTGAGTTGCGATAAAAAGGTACAAAAGTACAGCTCTCAAAACACATCAAGGGCTTGGTACATTAGAACAATCAATAGAGAAAATTATTTCACATAAGCTTTTAATAAATGCCCTGAGAATTAATTGCACTGGTTTATGAGTACAACGTTGTCATGTTATAGGTTTTATCATACTATAAATACCAAATTGTGCAATACAATGTACATGTCATGGCTATGCAGCTAGTCAGAACCATAAGGCTACACAGCCATACAGAACCATTGCCCAAAAATACAAAACTGGAGGTTTCTCGTGTTACCCAGAACTGCTGTCTGCTAGATGCTTGAATAGCTCTAATTCAGTCCAGGAAAGGTAGTTTAATATGATGTGTACTAAGGGTGGTGCTGGAAAGATTGATATGAAGCTGTATTTTATGACCATAAACAGTGGTTCTTTCGCTTTCTTAAAATGATGATTCGGAGATTGGCAACCACAGTGCATTGTATTAAGTAATTTTAGAGATCTTGAACTGGAAATTATGTTTTTAAGAACAATTTTAGTTTTGGCCACATCGTGCTTTTTAAAGAGATGTGTATTAATTGAAAAACAGCTATTATAATGCTTAGGGAAAGTAAACTGACAGCGAAGTCTTTAAAAATTGCCGAGTTCTGACTGCAGAGATCAAATTAATTGTTGTTTCCTTTTCCTATTTTTATAAAGATTTAAATGGATGAAAGTTGTGCTTAGGAAAAAGAAACACAGAAGATAGTGTTTGAAAAACAGAGTGAGTTTTTAACATTTGTGTAAAATTATGACACTTTGACTTTGCTCTCAAGAAGAGAACTAAAAGCTGCTTTAGTATTCTGGAAGTAGACTTACCCAAAGTGGAACATTCTCAGGGCTATTCATAGCAGAAGAATGAAATAAAAAAGGTGCAGAATGTTCCCGCACAGCAATTTCTAACTTCATAGTCAGGGAAAAATAAGTCTACCTCTTGACAGTGAATAGGGGTACACTGGCTTATTTCATGTCTTATAGGTGTCTTTGAAATGTAGGGTCTAGCTGGAACGGGTAAGGGAGTGGTCATGTGGTTGGTTTTTTCCCTGATGCAGGCATGTTGCAGATGATATGGGAACAGCTACAGGAATCTTAAGGCTATGTCTTTGTTAACAGCTATTTGGTAATGCACTGTGTTTTACAACAGTTCTAGACTGTGTGATATTTACACTTTTTACAGTGGTGTAACATCTGCAACAGAATCTTAAATATAATTCAATAGGCTCACAGTCCATGTAAACTGAAGGAATTAAATTAGTTTATCACTACTTACACTGAATACCACATTCTTAAGCTCTGCTTGTAATAGCACACAATGTTGATATTCAATACAGTCCATAAGAACAAGCTGATAGGAAATAAAACCTTGATTAACCATGGTAGAAAACGTAGATTAAAGTTGAATGGATTGCAGTATATAACTACAGTGATACCATTCTTCTGTTTATCTTTGTTTCAAGCTGTCACTAAATCAAGATAAGAAGCAGAAATAATATAACTTTTTATATAAAAATCTTTTAATTACTTTACTAGCTTCAGATGAACATTGACTGCTGTCTTTTCTTGTGAGTTAGGAAGAAGCTTGGAAAAGCACACTGCTTTTGTTTCAGCTCTGGAACATAGCTGACCCTAGCTACTCTTTTCTGTGTAAATTATCTACAGCAGGAAACACTAGTAGAGTAGAAAGAAAGTGAAGGCACTTGCACGTGCAATGTTGTGTTTCTTTCCTCTAATTTCATATTACTGATAATGGTGGAAAGCAAGAACCAACTAGTTCAGATATATTATTTGGAACATAGCCAACAAAAAATGCTAGTGCAGATCTTTTCTAATATTGCATGTTTGTCATTTATGACTGTGGAAATAACACAGATAATGCATTGCTAAGTGGTAAAAGGTATTATGCCCATTCTCCTCAGCTTAGTGTACTGTTAGTGATTTGTTGTATTAATAGCTAGACAATCTAATACACCTTTCTACCACTACTTTCATAGATCTAGATTCTGCTTTTATATGGTCTAACAAAAATGTGGACTAATTTAATATATATGGAGCTGACAAAGGTGTATAGCAGAATCTAGTCTCCCAAAGGTAATTAAAACTTAAATTCAGAAACTAGTGTCAACATACATTATATAGGATTACAACACAATATTGAAGTCAGCTCAATATGTTATCTTGGAGTCCATTAAAAAGTGTGTGACCAGTAGGTCAAGAGAGGTTGTTCTCCCACCCCTACCCTGCACCAGTGAGACCACGTGGAATACTGTGTCCAGTTCCAGCTCCCCGCTTCAAAAGAGACAGGAAACTACTATAGAAAGTCCAATGGAGGGCTGCAAGGATAATTAAGGGACTGGAACATCTCTCTAATGAGGAAAGGCTGAGAGACCTGGGTCAGTTTACCCTGAAGCAGAAAAGACTGAGAGGTGATGTTATCAGTGTTTACAAATATCTGAAGGGTGGATGTCAAGAGGATGGGGCCAGTCTCTTTTCAGTGGTGCCCGGTGATAGGACAAGGGGCAATGGTCACAACCTAGAACACAGGAAATTTCACCTCAACATCAGGAATAACTTTTTTACTGTGAGGATGATGGAGCACTGGAATAGGCTGCCCAGAGATGTTGTGCAATATATTACATATTATTTTGCTTATGGCCATAGATAGGACCAGTCAGAAAAATGGTAATTACTTTGCATCTTTTTTTACATAAAAAACATTGTCAGGAAAATTCTATAAGGCTGCTTCTATGCCTTACAAGAAAAAAGTCTTATTTACCTCAGTGTGAAGACATTTCTGTGTAGTAAGAAGCACAAGAACCCACAAGGTCTAAATTTCACTGTTTTTCAGTAGCATTGTTCATCTTCTCACATATTTCTTGAAAGTAGTTCACTTCAATCTCTCTCTAATTTCATTTTGATGAAAAATAGTAAGGAAAGGGAGTAGAAGATGTGTTTCTTACCAACCAAACATGTTTACCTTTGTTCTCTAGCGCACTTTGAACTATTCTAGCTGGAAATTCTCTAGAAGCTGTAGTTGTGCCACCTCTATGGTGATTATCTCAGCTACAAATCTGGCTGATAATTGTGATTTTAAAATTTCCTCTACCATTGTCTGTGAGAGCTCAGTAAGGATTTCTTCCCAGGTGTTGTGGAGAATATTTAGTTCTCAGGCTAGGATGGCACTACTTCCTAAGTAACAAATTGCAACTTACATTTTATTCTTATTTCATCGCAATTTCATATTTTTCTCCTGCAGACCATGAGTTGTGCATTCTGAAAAGACCAACTTCTCCTGTGACTGCTATTTTGCACAGTTTAATTCCTTATCTCTAATAATTGCTCTTGTGATGTATAATATGTGTCATCTCCTGTATGTTATGTCATGAATGTTATGACTTATGCTTCAATTGCTCCACAAAAATTCCTGCCACTCTTTCTTTGCTTCTAGGAAGAGAGGGAAATAGACAAAGTATGTCCACTTTGTTTTTTTCTTGTTGTTGCTGTTATTGAGTGACTTACAGTGGGAATTGCCTAACCATTTGTGTTTAAATGTTACTAATTTAAATACAAGCTAAGCACTTTAGGCTCATTTTACAGTCAGTTTAAAGAAACTGCTACTGCTGAAGCACAATTCATGTCATGTCTCTCAGACAACTAATTTAGCTGAACCATCTTGGGAAGGTGTCTATTTCTCCCCATTGACTATAAGAGGAACATAAGCAGATTAGCTTAAATGTAGATGTTTGAAAGTTCAATTAGGTAAAATTAAGACAGCTCAGACTATGCACATTTAATATTAAGGGCTCCATTTTCTGTGTCATACTTTGTGTAATCCTGCTTAGATATATAAATATTTAATAGAAATTACCACACATGGGAGAAAAGGACTAAAGCAGATAATTAAATTATGTAGCACATAAATGTTCTGAGTGGGTCAGTCATGATACCTGTCACTCCAAAAGGCAAAACCTCAAAAAACGAGAGGAAATAGTCCACATCAGATCATCACAGAATGCACAGCTATAAAAAATGTGCCTGTTTGTCAAAGTAATAAAAGTTTGAAGCAAAACTGATCAAATACAGAAAGATTTTTGCTAAGTGCTGAAACAGTTGGAAAAGTATTTTTTCCTCCCAAGTCCTACTTTTAACTTCCTTTGATACAAGGTGGCACAAAGTCAAGAAAGAACTTGAAACAAGCTTCACATTAATATTTGAAAAAGGGCACCCAATGTGTTTGATGTGGCGCCCTTCATGCAAATCATGTAGTCTGAGAGAAATCCCAATAGGAAATATGATTCTTTCTTCTTAGCACTCGCTTTTTTTCCGGTTGATAATAATGAACTTTTCACACTCCCATTGCAACCCCCCTGAGCTATACAGAAATGAAGTTATTACTCACTAGGTGCTGCCTATTTGGGTAGGATTTTTTGTTACTTTTTATTGGGCTTTTTTGTTTTTGAAAATACAATCTCAGTTTAACACACATTTTGTACTTATTTTTCCCAGACTTTAGTCCAGACGCTTTATCAAAACAACAGAACACCTGCTCTCTCCTAGGATTTTTAAATGTGCAGATATGTACACATGATCAAAATGACATGATGATATAACATCAGTTATTGATTTGAGTGGGGGTGTGTCTAGGTGTAGCTGAGAGTAAAACACTTAATGGTAATATTGATTTAAAAAAAAAAAATCAGTTAATTATATTAATAATAGCAAGTTACACCTTCTAGAATTCTCCAGACATTACCATTTAAAGTATGGAGGTCAAACTACATTCCATCCAAAATCCGGAACAGTGTGGGTAGCAGCATTGATCACATTCCCTCCTTTTATTCTTGTTGTGCATACTTCATTCCTATGTATAGCAACTAATGTATCTCCCACATTACACCACCCACACATTTACTAACACTTTCTGAAGGCAGAAGAACCTTTTTCTACAATTAATTTCCAGACTACATATAGAAAAATGTCACATATCAATTCTGGAAATTGTTGAAAGCAGACCTAAAACCAGATCAGCTCCTCCAATAGACCCTAAGGGAAAAGAAGACCTCAGGATACTCCCAATGCAAGTTTCACATTGAAAAATAAATCCGAGCAGGGGAAAAAAAAATATTCAATATAATAATATTTTCATTACAGGGATAATTATTGTACTATGAGATGTTGCCATCCAGAACAAAGTACTAAGATTGTCTAGGAGATAGTTGCATTCTGAAGAAGGTTTAGGTTTGGGTTCAGTTAGGTTTGGTTTGGTTTGGTTTTAGTTTTTTTGGGGGGGAGGAGGGGGGTTGTGTGTTTTTTGTGGGTTTTTTTCTCTCTTTTTTCCATCTGATCCTGTTTCTACCTTTGGACGGTGGACTGGAGCATTAGGCTGCAAGGAGCTTGCCACAAGCTGAAATAACATACCTGCTGTTCAATTTTTAATTGCATCTTCACATAAACATCTTTAAACTAAAGAAAACTAAACATTGAGCTTCTAAAGCCCAGTGACTTTAGCATTCATTACATAAAAATATGATTTAAGAATGGAAATAAGGATACTTTTCTCCAAAAAAAGAAAATAATAATTCAAACAGAAATTTATCATTGAAGACAGTTCCACTCAAGTAATAATTATTTTTCATATGGAAAATAAGTATTTCAACATCAAGAAAAATGGCATAAGATTCTTATAGAACTGTTTATTTTAGAAATGCAGAAGTATGTAAAAGCATTCCTAGTGAATGTTCACAGTTCTCAGTTTGCACAGTTACATTTCAAGACTTCTGCTACATTTTTTCTTTGCCTCTTTTAACACATCTAATTAACAAAAGCAGCATGAACTGAGCATTACAATTAAACAGACAATTTTTAAATTGCTTTTGACAAACTAGAGATTAAGATATCCTTTTCCTTATTATTTACACTAATGAAGATTGAGCACCTGATTGTTCACAGACAGTGAAAACAAGCAAGACAGAAAGATAACAGGGACTTGACTGAACAAAATATTCTTATGAAATCTCAGTCTGAAGAGGATATGAGGAAAGAAAGTAAAAAGATGATTCTGTCATTTGCTCAGCTGTAGAAACAAAATCACTGTCAAAAACACATACATAGGCTAGATGTGCAGCAAATCTTAGCTTTGATCTAGGTTGAACAGGCAACTCTTTGCTTAAGATTGGCATTGAAACTGGAGCATGAGGGTGTGAATTCTCCTTGTTCTACACAGTTTGAACAAGTAATAAAAACACACATGGAAGGGAGAGTTTTTAATGAAAAAAAAAAAGAGGAATATTAGTAGAAATCACATTTTGAATGAAGTTTCCAATCAATTTTTTCTTGAATTGAATTAGGCTGAACAGGGCCAAACAAGTTTTTAAGATGTTACACAGTTTTGGACATTCATAAAAAAATGTTTGCCTTTTTGTTTATTTCTCCTTTTTTTTTTTGTCTCTTCTGACTCCTGTGAGCTGCTGAGAATGGTATGGAAGCAATTGTCTCCATGGGGTCTGGAATGGAGCACATGTTTTCAAAGAAAGACAAATTAGATCACCGGGGGATGCCTCAGGAGTAAGTCTTTTGGCCAAAAGCTCTTATTTATTTATCTTGAGAATACATGTTCAGAATTAAAAATTTTCAAAGTTAATAAAGTTCCAATGTCTGTGCTTTCCGAAAAGAAAAAGGAAGATGTATGGATTCATAGGTTAAATTAATAATGCAGTAAAACATACTCAAATTTTTGTCATGTCAGCTTAAATTACCTGTTTTCATTTTTGTGGGAAAACTGTGAAAAAGATGTTTACAGCACATCTGTGGTAAATACAAGTCAGGAACAAGGGAAGAAGACACGTCTAGCTGGAGAAGATTTCTGGTTTTGTGCCTGAGAGGATAAGCAGAATATTCCACTTTGATTTCTTGTTTGAACTCTGTAAACTGAAGTGTGAGACTTTAACTTTGTTTCCCTTCATCCTTGTGATGTCATTACAACCAAAGGAACAAAGTGCTTAAGACAAGGTCTCTGGGTTACCCTATTGTCAGTAAATGCCAGGTGTAATAAAAAGCTATAAATAACTACAAGCCACATATTTCAATAACCACAACTTAGCTTCTCTCTTTATCACTTTTTCCTCCACTGGCTTAAAACCAAAGATAAGCATTTATATTTCCATCTCACAGAAGAGCACCCTAAAAAGTACAGTATGGGCTAAGCCACTGTATCTCTCTCTTTCCCTTTTCATATGTATTTGGGCCATAGCAAAATTAAAATGCAATATTCATGCCACAGAAAGAATGCAAGCAGGCATTCAGCGTGTATTTCTGAGCTTGCTCAGAAAAGAAGTGAGGATGCTAGCCTTGGCTTTATCACTGTTAACACATCTTGGATAAATGCAATTGAATAGAAGCAAGAAAAATCTGGAAATAGAGAAGAATAGAACTTTCAAAGGGCACAATAGTGTTCCACTGAGCTGTAATACATGTTTTATAGAGTAGGTACTGCCTGAACAAATCCTGCATCTACCTACCAACCATTTTCCATATCACTTCTGAGGATTTATCATGTCTTACTCCATGTATGTGTGATGGAGCTTTTTGAACCAGGGAGAAGTGTTTTCCAAAAAATTAACTCTTCTTTCCCATTTGGGAGACTGAGCTCTGTACTTGTCTTTTTTCCTACCTCTTCACACCGCCTCCATGTTTTGAAGCAAAAAGAAGCATCTGGCCCAGAGTAGCTAAATCGTATGGTATGTCAGGGAGTTCTGCCAGCCTTGGCAGAAGGAGTCACATAACTCCAGCTGGTTGCAATGGCTTTCCTTGTCCAAGATATATTTATTAGATAAAATAAAATGTCTGATTGCAAACCCCAAATAAACTTAAATGACAGCTACAAAATGTATGACCATGAAACAAGTTTTCAGCTACAGGTTTCTGGTTTTCATCTGCATTAAAAAAAAAAAAAAAAAAAGAGAGATAAAGTGATTGTTTTGAAGCCTTCTTCATGATACATGATATCACAGACTTCTAAGAACATACACTTTCTTTACCCCAGGGGATGGTCTCATCGTTGTAAGAGGAAATTGTTCTTTACTCTCTGAAGGTGATTAACTGAGGAACTTGGTGTGAGGTATGTGGGGAGGGGTGAGCACTGCCATGCAAGTTAACATGTTTCTCTATTATATCCCTTTTAGAGAACAATTTCAAAACAAGACCAACAATATATTATCTCAAACATGGCTTGAAGCCAAAGAATGAACAGAATAACATCATTGTCTAAGATGCCTAAAC
This sequence comes from Megaceryle torquata, assembly GCA_024611175.1. Taxonomy (NCBI): domain Eukaryota; kingdom Metazoa; phylum Chordata; class Aves; order Coraciiformes; family Cerylidae; genus Megaceryle; species Megaceryle torquata. Next base: position 16,436 of record JANIJG010010072.1, on the reverse strand, counting down.
AAATAAAATGAAGAAGAGTACCACTTTCTCTGAATCAAACCCCAAGGACAATACCTTCCATTTTAACCATGACGGTGTTTAAAGTTCTTCTTCCCTTCTTCTCATTGATGGAGATTGAGACAATAAAAAAAAAAGTTATTTTCTCTTACATCAGGACTGGTGAATAAGAGACATGTTCATAGAAAGGACCATTTTTTAATTTTTTTTTAATTTTATTTTAAAATTATTTTCTTCAAAATAAATTTATTAATTTTTTTATGTAAACTGCTACAGCCAAAAAACTTCTGCCTTAAATCATTCCTCTCAACACCCACTGTAAACCGGTAAAGACACCTGCAAATAAACACAGCAAACCACACTTTCATTTATTTTGTGTTTACAAAGCAGAGCCAAGTACCAACAGACTCTGTATTCTGGCACTAAAACACAGAAAGTACAAGCCCCTTCGAGATGCACAGCAGGAGCCTGTGTGATCTGTTTATAGGGCAGGCGCTGTCCTCCACTAGCAACATCCTGGATCGGCTGGTATGGTCCATGGCTGGTGGCTCCCCAGAAGCCCTAGGCCCTCACTGTGTCCTCACAGTGGCCAAGTGAACAGGGATGTTATTCAGGTTTAAATATGCTAGAGAGCTCTTCACACTAACATTTAAAAAATACTATTTTGGTATGTATCAGATGAAAAGGCAAACACAATGTGAGTACCTGGGGCTTAACTTTGTACTAGTACCTTCTGTATCTAAGAATAACAAGCTTGCATTTTTTGAAGAATTACATGAATGTATTACTTTATAGTAAGTGAATCTCAAAAGGTGCATCATATTTACTATGTATCTCCATACAGATAAGATTAGTTCTTGTATAATCTAAAGCTAGTCTCTGAAGCAAAAGATTGTTTTTTTTCCTTTGTGTGTGTCTTCAAGGTACCAAAGCCTGTTCTCTACCATCATTATCAGCAACCTTCCTCATCTCAAGCAGTAAAGGGTCATTAATAGTGAAATAATGTACTCTGAGCGGGAAAGGCTATCTTGGTGCAAAAGTATCCAAAACATCCATGTGGCAGGGATCTTTAGCTGGGCAGCAAAGCTTGAAAATAAGACACAATGACTACAACAGGAGAGCATCAATAAGACATCATAAAACGCCCTGACTCTACAATGAGTTATTATGAACTCTGATTTCTCCAGTTCTTGCCACACCAGATGAAAAGGTAAGGGACCTTCCTCAGGGCATCTGAGGTTCAAGAAGTTCCATAGTAGGTTTAAAAAAAATCAGAAACAAAACCACAGAAACAAACAAACAAACAAACAAACAAAACCACGAAGAAACAACCAACCAACCAAAAAAACCCTAGCCTCCAAAGTGTACAAAGGTATTACATTTTAAAAATGCACTTGAAAATATGTCTATCACTGAAGTTCTCGATGCTGAATTTAGCAGAGGCAATCCAAGCTCACTGATCAAAAATCAAAACATGTTAACTACATTGACTTACCTAGATTTTCATAGAATTTTTTATGGATTATTTCTGAAAATGATTATTTTAGAAAGGGCTTGTGTATCACAGTGAATATCAAAATGCATATGTTTTCCCATGCTGGTGTACTAAGTAAAAGAACAATTCAAATCAAAATGAAAGGTTGTATTGACAGTTTTACTGAGATTCTTTACTGTTAAGACTATCAGTTGGACACCATACTCAGAACTGTTACCTACAGGTTGAAAAACATGTTAATACTTAGAAAAGAATTCTAAGTCTATATAAAATTATTCTGTAGCCTGGAGTCTATTTTTCATCCAAAAGAGGAAATGGGTTGATCACTATCCATGACTACTTCCAGGACGCTTAGAAATTAGATAAGAGTTCTATTCAAAGTAGTAAACAAAGGCATAACAAACTCTGATGCCTGGAAGCCAATATCATCCACATTCACATTTTAAACTCTGATGGCAATTACAAATTGGCATAATTTCCAAAGGTTGTGACTGTCCAATGTGCTAATTATTTTGCTGAGACAGAGTGCCTTTCTGAGAATTATGCTCTAAGACAGCAAGAAGTAAGGAACTCAGTTCAGGAACCAGCTGGTAAAATTATGCGAATTGTGTTGTATGGACAGTCAACCTGACCATGACAATACCTTTTGACCTCAGAAATTTATCAAAAAATCTCTTAGCTACACTGAAGATAAAGACTTGCTTTGGTGAAAATTGATTTAAATATCACTTACAATTAGTAACAGTCAGAAATGAGGGGTGGGTCACAAACACAGTTCGTCATAGTGTGATCAGTCATGGTTTAGGGTATGACCAAAGCAGGCAGGGTCAAAATTCACATCAGATAAGGTGCACAACATTTCATGGGACTGACTGAGCTCTTTTCAGGACTATGTTGCTCTGCATATCCTTCCAGGGTAGGAACCTGTAATTTGTTTGGCACAGATCTCTCAGTGTGTAACATTGAGAACACTTACAGAAAACTATGAAACAAATCAATAAGAATGTAATCATGTTATTTAGAGGGCAGTTTTTGTGTTTGAGGGTTTCCTTAGCAAATAGCAATAAGTAGAGCCGTGTGAAAGATCACAGAAACAACGTCAGTCAGGGGAAAACAAGATGTAAATGAAACTGTACCAATATGGCAAGGACTAAGTTCACCCAAATTAAAGAACAGTCATGAGACAAGGAGAAAATATTACAAAATACACCACATAACAAGGAATTAAACTGATTTATGACTCAAGAGATTATTTTAAAGGCACCACATTGACTTTTCTTTGGCAGAGTCCCATTTTCTTGGCAATTTCTGTTTGGGTTTGTTGTTTTGGGTTTGTTTTTTCTTGAGGTAAAACTGTGCTTATTTCAAAAATGGGGACTAAGTAGCACTAATTCTGAGGCTGCATCAGCAAACACCAGGACTGCACATAGGACCATGAGTTTTCTTCACTCAGTGTTGTGCAAATGGTTTCCCTATTTGTCCTTCATATTTTTTCATGTTCATGAACTGTATTCTCAAAACACCAACAGTAAATATGCACTGCAGAGCACTTATATTAGAGGTAAATGGATAGTTCATCAGCTAAAAGATGAAATATTCAAGAAGGTAGTTTAGGTAACTGGCAGTAGGATAAATGGTTAATAAAGTTACATGCATACTCAAACACCAGGAGACAGAAAGGTATCTTCTGCTCCTGCAACATTTGATTTTGGGAGGGATTCTAGGAGGTGGGAGGGAGCAGGGGAAGGAAGGACTTTCAGAGGAAACCTAATAGTTAAAATACTAACAGGCTCCCAAATTCTTTCAGGTACCAGCAGAAAATGATGTATTGATTTTGCTGTTAAACTGCACAGCTGTAACCAACACATTAGACATGGAAGATAAAAGCAATGACTAAAAGCACCTTATTTCATCTGTCACACCTGAGGTTCTGCCTTCTTCAGACCTTTAGTGTATTAGCACAGAAAATCAATTAGGTAAAGAGCTAAACAAATGAAGGGAAAATAAAAAAAAGGCCTCATTCACAAAGAGTCAGGAATGTCAGCAAGCTCTGGAGACTTCAGCAAAGTGTGATATATCTCCAGATAAATCACGGCAACTTTTCTGAACTTTTTTTAAAAGTGATTAAGTACTGCTTGGATACACCAATGAACATCTCTTAGTGCAGGTCTAACAAGAGACCAGTATTCACAAGAACAAGATTTTTTTTCAGTTAAAAAAAAAATATATTTCTCAGATTGCATTATTTTGAATGTCTAACTATGGTTCCTGTCACCCTATTCAGTGCTGAATGATGGATCAGTTACACATGGAAATCAAGTTTTTCTGATCAACACTATGCTACAAAGTATTGATAATCAGTAGTTCAGGCATATATTATTGAATCCTAATGCTATGATATAAATCTTTTTCCTGCTGTAATGAAGCAAAGTAAACCATCTCTAAAACAAAGATATAGTAAGGTGGGGTTTTTTGCTGACATCATATACTTTGCATCCAGAGAGCAGAGATGATTACAAATGTTTCATTCATTGATTCCTAGTGAATTAATAGTCCACATGATAAAATAGAAATAACTAGATGAGATTTATCAGTGAATCACAACTCAGAAGATCAGGATTCACTTGTGAAAATACAAACAAATACGCACTTTTCTTCAGTTTCTCATATACAACAGAGAGGATTTCACTCCTTAGTTCTCTCCTCTGCTGTCCACTGAGGTTGTAAGCTCACTGAAGATAATCTTTAAAGACAGGATTTATTCAGTGTCAGTAACTGGTGATTTGTGATTTCAAGTGGAGGTCAATAAGGCTTAAATAATTACTAAAAAGGATGTAGTTAAACAAACCTCAAATTCAGAATTTAATAGAGGTCCCATTTTTCTTTTTCTCTTCTATAATATTTTTCCCTACACTTAGCTGCACATCCCAAGATAGCCTCTGCATAGATCCATGTATATATGTTTTTATCTGTGACATTTGAAACAATCATACCTTTGGGAAGGAAATGTTCCTTTTGTAAAGAATTTTTTTTAAAAAAATCTGAACACCGTAGCTGCCAAATTGTGAATCTTCACACATCTCAGCAGCGCCACCTCGCGGAGAACCTTCCCTCTCACCCCCAAGAGGAACCCTTTTGTCTAACCTGTACTCATGCAGGGAAGCGTTCAGCTTCCTCACTGGATAGCAGTTGTGTAAGGTGGCTTTGAATACCCAAGGTGTCTGGGAAGAGAGAGAAGAGAAGAGAAGAGAAGAGAAGAGAAGAGAAGAGAAGAGAAGAGAAGAGAAGAGAAGAGAAGAG
>JANIJG010010071.1:154712-176031 GCA_024611175.1 Megaceryle torquata | reverse complement strand
CTTCCGTGCTACCGGCAAAGCAGAGGTAGTTGATGAAAAAGGAACAGCTGATCAAGTACATTCTAGATGTGTAGGGTGTGAAGGTGGTGCTGAGATGCAGGAGACCTGTGTGTCCAGGTAGAAAAATGCCCAAGGGAGGAAAGAGCTGTATTATCTGAAGTAACAATTAAAATGGGGAATCTTGTTCTTAGTGCGTCGTTATTCTTCTGGGAATGTCCTCCTCTTGTTTGGTCTGGACAGACGATTCAGTGGGCAGAAAATTACCACTGGATGGTGATAGATGAGTATGACTGGTAGGAAACTTTGAAAGCACATCTAATGTTACCTGGAATAAATAGCTGTGCCATTGTGAAGAAGCTTACTAATTCTTTTTAGCTCAATCCATATATGCTATTTTTAAAGAGATGTGTGTCACCAGCTGCAGTGTAATTTACTTTTAGAATATCGTGCTAAAATTTCTCTAGTCTCCTCAGAGAGTCATCTAAAAATGGATGTTTTCAGGGAGAAAAAGAAATACATATTCCAAAATGCTGCAGGAAAAAAGCTCTTAGTACTGTTTTGAAGATAATTAAAATTCGTAATATTCTTTCATATATTTTTGTGAAAAAAAGCTTTAAAAAATAAAGTTTGAGTTAAAAAATTGTGAGTACTTGGTATCTTTAAGAAAATCAAGAGTTTTATTGACATTCTGGAAAGACATAAAAAGGTCTAATTAGTCTGTATGAAATTGAGCCCTTGGCACATTAGGCAATTGCCTCTCATACTGGCCGTTCTATTTGCCATCATTTGTTATTTCCCCACCTATTTCCCTGCATAGATGGTTTGTCAAGGATTTGAAGTATTCTGTCACAGAGAAAACTCTTGATAGAGGGAAAATGGTCAGTGGCTTGAACTCCTGGGTACTAAGATAGTTAATACTTTATAATAACACTTAGTCATTCCAGAAACAATTATCACATGCATAACTATGCATTTAAGGGAAAATCAGTTGGTTATTACATGGAGTCAGGATCATTGAGCCTGTCAGGTACTAAGTATATATTAAAAAAATAAAATAAAATATATTAAAAAGTATTAAAAAATACAAACAACAAGACCACCGCTCAGTATAAACAGGCCCTCTTAATGAAAACAATATACTGAGTAGATAAAATGTTGCCTCAATGAAAGAAAATCAAGAGTTTCTGTGAAATTTGATTGACAATTTGCAAACTAAGGTAAAGTTGGACGGTGAAAACACAACACAGATCACAGACTTCACAAAATTACTAACAGTGCTTAGCATTTAAGTCAAAAGAATCACAAGTTAAGGAGGAGATTTTAAAGGACTTGTTTAAATGTTTGCTTTTTATCCTTGGTCTAACAGTTTGCTTAATAAGAATCAGTGGCTATTTGTCTTTTAAGTTCCTGTAATCTCTTCATGGGATAAAAAATTCAGAATATGTTTCCCTGGTACAGTCAAATACTTTGTGGATTTATATTGATGAATATCTGTAGCCTATTTGCAGCAGTGATATGTGCTCCTTTTAATCCATCCATCTTTCAACAGTGACAAAAGGTGGCTGCTCTCTCTTTAGTTGTAAAGTTAACTTCAACAAGGCGATGTCAGTAAGTAAAAGAAAGTGATTTTCATCTTTTGATATCACCACAAACTCATTTTTTATTGATAGGTGCCAAAAGAGCTTGCAATCATTTTGCATGGCTTTAAAGCAGTGATAGCTTTACTTTTAGAGCATTAAATCTGCACTAGTGACTTAAAGAAGGCAGCAATTACCACATGGCTGTTGTTACAGAAGGAAAAAGATGAACTCCATAAGTACAAGAGTTAGGTATTTTAATCATTGACGGGAATACTTAAATCTATTAATCATTTTGTTGTTGTTTCACTAATGTTCTATTGTTGGGCTTGATTTGCCAGTGCATTCATTTGCTGCTTGTTATTTTGTCACTGAATTAAAATTTCATTATTCTCTGACCTTGCTTGTCCTTTGCTCAGGCAATTGCAATGTAAGGGTGGTTGAAACCATTTTGATAAAATAAAAAGCAATCTAAACTTTTCTTTTTCAATGAAACTGCATGAAGCATAAACATTAAGTAGCTTCAACTGATTTTCTGTGGGGGTTGCAGCCATGACTGCTGGCCCAGGACCAAGTACGCTGAGACAGTCCTACCTGGAGAGCTACCTGGCTAGGCCAGGAGCACGGTGAACTAGACCTCTCTGAAATGTCTGATGGTCCATCATAAAGTCACATGAACTGCAGTTTGGGGATTACTGAAATTGTATTTTGAATGGTTTTAAAACTAATAAGCCAGATATGTTGTGTGTATGTATTTATATTAATACTATTTATATTTTTGCTTCAGTAGTTGGTTACAGCAGAATGAATTGGCTTTTGTTTAACTGCAAAATATCTGCAGCACTTTTCCTCTTCTAGTTTGGTGCTATAAAGTACAGGAGTTCTTTCATTTTATAGTATTCCATGCACTAAAAAACTAATCTAGTAGAGTAGTTATTCATATGGGGAGGGGAACAGTTTTTTGCCCCTGTTTCCAGTACGTAGGGAAAAGCTGTTGTAACATTTTGAAAACAAGAATTTGATGCACTCCAAAATGTTCCTCGGAGTTATAGTTACTCTGGTGCATTGTTATGATTTCCACCCGCTGTTCGCACTTTCCACTAGCGTGGAGTCAGAAGTACTGGAAATCCTGCCTCGGAGGACTTCATCTTGAATTGCAAATTAATTTTCTAAAGCATTGATATATTAGCGTGTGTGTCTAAACCCAGACCAGACTAATCAATCTTGCTACCCATAACTAATACTATGGTAATGAAAATTAATAAGATAATGATCTTGACACCTTGAGTACTATCTTCGGTTTTGGGCACCTCACTAGAAGAAAGATATTGAGGTGCTGGAGCAGGTCCAGAGAAGAGCAACTAAGCTGGTGAAGAGCCTGGAGAACAAGACTTATGAGGAGTGGCTCAGGGAACTGGGCCTATTTAGCCTGAAGAAAAGGAGGCTGTGGGGGGACCTGATTGCTCTCTACACCTCCCTGAAAGGATGTTGAGGAGAGGTAGGCACTGGTCTCTTCTCACTAGTAGCTAGTGACAGAGCAAGAGGGAATGGCCTCAAGCTGCACCAGGGAGGTTTAAACTGGACATTAGGAAAAATGTTTTCACTGAAAGCGTTGTCAGGCATTGGAACAGGTGACCTAGGGAGGTGGTTGAGTCACCATCCCTGGAGGTGTTTAAAAGGCATATAGATGTGGTGCTTGGGGATGTGGCTTAGTGGTGGACTTGGTAGAGTAGGTTGATGGTTGGACTTGATCTTAAAGGTCTTTCCAATGTAGATGATTCTATGATCTAATATTTGTGTGATAAACTTTTCTTTTAGGACTGTTTAGGAAAAAAGTAACAAAACCTTTCACTTCCAAGGGATTTTGTGTCATTTAAATTGGTATCATATGAGAGATTAGGAGATGAGAGAGACTGTCCTTCCCTACTCTGATAACCTCCAAGATGACACATTTTTGTGATTATAGAATTCACCTGTTCATGAGGTTAATAGCTGATTGAAACAGAGGCTTCTCTTTGGTTTGTATCCTGTACACTGCAGCCGTCATGTTAATAAATGCTTCTGTCTAGCAGCTCTATCTGGTCTCATAGGCTTAAACAGAAGAGTCCATCCCCAACAGAAACAGAAAGTTTGTGCCTTTCTTATTTTGCATCGTAGTGTTCTCACTAGTGATCAGGGCATGAACTCTAAGCCTTAAAATCTCCCACAGCTTCTCACCTTAGATTTGGATTCAGCCCTGAGTTTGTCATGGAGGATGATTATTAGTGTAGCTAGTTAACTGCCTTCTCCATCTGTGCATCAATTGAGGGGATACTCTCCCAAATGAAAACAAATCTGGCGGCTGCCTGGCAGTTTCAGGCAGATGTGTCCTATAAAGGCATGATTTTGTGTGTTCTACTGCTGAGAGATCTGCAAAATACACCACCACTGAGACTATTGCCTTGCTCACAGTGGGTTGGGACTGTGGTCTGTTGAAGCGAACATTAACAGCACAATGAAAGAAGAATGTTTGCTTTAAACAGCTCTTCTTTTATCTTCTTCTACGAGCTTGTTTCTGCTTTATCTCCTTCATGTTATGGAAGAAGTTATGAATGTTGATGAGCCAATGCAGATCCTTAAGTATTTAGACTAGGAACCATTTACCTATTCATACAGTGTAAGCTTGAGTCAGATTCAGTCCTTTTTGCACAATTTATTTCCTAAAAGCTGTCTACAGAGAGATCTGTGTAGCACAGAGGACAGTTTGGCTTGGGCAGAACCATGCGTGTTCTGGTTTTAGCCTACATGTCATTTGCATCAATGTCCTTGGTTGTAGAAAGGGCAGCAAAACCCATGTGTTCGTAAATGGCAACGGGCTAAAGGTGGAAATGCAGGATGCTGGGTAGGTGGCTGAAAACCGAGGAGAATGGTCAGGCCATAGACCTCAGGAATAACCAAGTGATGTGTCTGGCACAGTTCCTCCTGCCTCACAAATACTCTGGATGTCTTGGAGACAGAACTAGACCTCCATGGCTCTGGTTAGGAAAGTACTTAGTTCCCGTGGTATTTTCTTCCAAAGTCCAGGTGTGCTGTGTTCATTATCTTGACTATATTTGCTCTGTGAGATCTATATAGACTTAACTTTCATTAGCTGCTGTATTTTATTTTACCCTGAGCTAGGACTACGAGAGTGACTAGGGCTGCTGGAACAAATTCCTTGCCTTCAATCCCAGACAGAGATGCATTTTGGTTTGAGGACAACTTTTAGATAGCTTGCAATTATTTTATGATCCTTTTGCATGGAAGATTATTACTGACCTAAATATTTTTCTTATGTGTTAATACAAGAGTTTGGCACTTTGAAGCAATATAAAGGAATAAAAGCATAACCTCCCACACCAAAGAGCTGCCGTATGAAATGGTTTTAAGAAACAGTTATGAAATCCTAATGTCCTGCTCATACTTCTGATTTTTGAGAGGCTGATACATTGCTCCTGCACCCAGCTGTAGCATTTGTGTGACTTGGAAGTTGCTGTTCTCCTCTCAGCAGTCCTTGCAGGAGGGAAGGAGGGGAAAAGGCACAGCATGCAGCTCTCTGAGGTTGTTGCACCTTTCCTTCAGTGGCTTCTCAACAGCAGTGTCTGTTCAATCCTCAGGCTTTTTCCCAAAACACATTTAAATCTTTTTGGATGGAAATTGAATAGAAAAGAAATTACTTTCATTATGTGGGTTTTATTTGCTTTCTGACAGTCTAATGAACAGGATTATTTTCACCAAAACAAATTACGCATTAAAAGCAGTACAACAAAGGTATGGACTGTTTCAGTGGAAATAAGTTGATATTGGTAAAAGTGCATAAATATGAGAGAAATCCAACTGTGCATGTTAAGATGATGATAAATGAAAGTAAGCTGGTTTTACACAATTTTTAAACAAAACTGTTATTCATTACTGTACCGTCTGTGCTGTCGTCCCTTCTTCTGTGTTCTCCACCTCCTCCTTGGTATTGACTTCTGGAAGAATAATAATATTCTACGGAAGACTGGTTTGTAATTTGTGATTACAATTCACATGCTTCCCTAAGAACACTGCACCCTGCCAGAGTTATGCTGCCTCGCCCTAGAGGTGGAAGCAGACTTTCTTGATCTTGCACCCCATTGAGCTGAGTAATGAAGGCAGTGGAGAGCAGCCAAGGCATCAAAAGCAGCCACCATCCACTCTGCTGTCAGATTTCCTGATATTTTTTTTATTCCTTTTTTAACGCAATACTAAAAAATAATCAAATGTATTGTTGTAAATATCAGCATGTTATTGCTGTGAATAAGTTGTACTGAAAAATCTGTCTTTCATTGAGTCTAAATTGTGCTGAATATCCAGAGGTATTCACTAGCTGCTTCTACTGTTCCTCATAGTTTTTTATGTACTTCAGGGAAGTCATTCACGATGCTTGAGTCACCAAAATTTAAGGTGACATGACAACCCGTAAAAGCATTTCAGTCTCCCAGAGACACTTAACATGCTGTAAGAAAAGCAGTGAAACAACTGAGAATTTTGATGTTGATTTTGTCAATCTTCCTTACTGTCTACTTTCAAACCAGGTTTCACAATTCAATATTTCACACAACCCCTGTTTGCCCCTCGATGACCAACAGAATTGTGTAGTTAGCTCTGGCACGGTGAAACCAGCAGGCAGCTGCCGTCTGTCCTGCACAGAAGTGTTAACCTTGTGAGTGACCCCTCTAGCATGAAGGCAAGAACAAATGGGGAATGTGCTGCTCTAATATTCCATACTGCACAGAATTAGAATCTATTTTAATGATGTTCCATTTTTCTTGTGTCTACCCCCAACACTCACTCATATCAGATGTAGTCTTTAAGGACGAGCTGCAGGGTCTTTTCTGTTACAAATTCTAACATTTTTTTCTGCAAAGCTGGATCTCTAGAAAGAAAATGAAAACTGGTTCATTACTGATTTTCCTCCTACATGTCAAGAACTGCATGCTTCACACGCCGAGGGAAACTCATGGGAGCAAGGGCACAGGTTGAAGTACACTATCAAGAGCACTCATTGGAGTGTGCCTGTCTTCTCAAACAAACTATTCTGGTACTAGGGTATATACACTGGGTTTGTTTTCCAAAACTAAGACTTTTTCTCAGTCCATGATCTTTAGTCTCAAACTGGATGTGATTCCAAGTGGTTTTTTCACACTTGGAGGCAGTGCCTGCTGGGTGCTAACTGTCCAGCAATTCTGATTTGAAGTTTCTTGGCCATCCAAGAAATGTGAATCATATGTGAATAATACATTTCTTCACAGTGAAAAATACCTTGTAATACATTGTGTTCTAAGTTTTCCTGTTGGTTAAAAATCAGATTTGTGTACTGAAATCACAAGCAAATGCCAGTGTCTTTCCTAGTCATGAGTTTGTTCTATGCTTTCTTGTGGTCAGGAGTGACTTGCTTAACCAGGTAGTGTGTATACATGTGGGGAAGTACATATGACAACCTATACATCAAACTGGGTTTAAGTGGAGATTGCCGTCATTTCCCCAGCACCGCTTAGGCATGTAAATGGCACTGCAATAGAAGAGTGCTTTCCTGATAATTCTAACACTTAATTTTTATTGACAGTTAAATCCAAGCCCACATAAAGGACTTCTGATATTCCCCTCAATCTCTTAAACCACTGAAGTGGATTTGACTAAACGGTGTCCCTTTACACATACACCTATTTAGTCCTGACTGCACTGTAGATAAAGTCTGCCCTGGCCCCTTTATCTCTAACAACATCCTCATTGCATTTGAAGACACTGAAGTATATTTCTGTGCTGTATTCACTGTGCTGTAGTCACTATGACTGTATACGGTCACTTTTTTATTATTAGGCAAGATCTTACTACTACATCTCCCTTGATATCTGCTTCACCTTCTGGGATAGTTCCAGTTGCTTTTTATTTTCTGTCCCTTTGCTGCAGTGTCCTAACACCCTGAGTGCTTCTTTTGACCTCTTCCAAATCTATACACAGGTTGAGTTGGTTCCTTTATCCAGCATATCACATATGCCGTTACTGTTTCTGTAACCAGTCCCATCACAAGTACTTCATCTCTCTTTGTGGTTTCTAGTGTCTCTATTTGCTATGTTTTTGGTTTTGTTTTTGTTTTTTTTTTTTAAATATGTCCTTCGCATTGTGTTCAAGCTGGCACTGGAATTGCATGAGTTCTCATGTTTCCTAGAGAATGTCTCAACTTAAATATTTGCAATCCTGGATTGTTTACTTTCGTATCTTCTAAGTGGATGATTCTCTTCTCTTACCACATTTCAAGTTGTCTGGTCTCTTTCCGGATGAGCTCTAATGTTTCATAGCTCAGAAGCTTTCGTAGTATAATTCACTGTAGGTGGATTATGCACATCTCTCTGCATTTAATCAATGATCTCAATGAATCTTAAATTTTATCAGAACTAAAATTCAAATTCTTGACAACTTGGAGGGTAATTCAACATATTTTAGTGAATGTTGATTAGATTTGCAATTTTTCTTTAAATGCTTGGTAGAATTCTAGATGTAGGTAGACTAATCAAAGCAAATTTACTTTTATGATGAAGGAATTATGCTATTTTTTTTCCTGAAGCACATCTACATTTAATATAAAAGGAGACAGCAAGTTCCAGAATACTGAAGATATTAGGATAATGTTATTTATACATTAATTATACAATCTAGAGGCATCAACAGTGCAAAAGGTCATGCTAATATTCAAATGGTACTTTTTGAGATTTCAGAAAGGATCCTGCTTTATGTTAGAGTGGTTTCAAGACTCGCTTTTTCCTCCCCAGAAAACACAGGAAAATAGTGATACCCTAAAATACCCAAATGCCCGAATTAATCTTCTCACTGATATTGTTATTGGCTGGAATGAGATTATAGTCAGACCATAGTTTCAGAAGACAGCTAAAAGGGTGTCAGACAACATTGTTATTTCCATTTTGTAGATAAGGAGGAGAACCAAAAGAGTTGAAGTGACTTATCAGGAAGTCTGTTGCCTTACAAGAAAATAAAATGAAATTTCAAAGCACTTAAGACAGGTGGTTATACATTCTCTCTGTATTATTATGGCAGTGTAAAAAGTAGTCTATTTGCTGGCTTTCTTTTCAGTTGGTGCCAATGAAATTAATCACTGAGTTAATTCTAAATACGTTTTTGCTGACTCGCCCAAACTGTGCTGTCATACATTATTATAATAATTTATACATGCTGATAGTTTTATACTCTGGAGGAGTATAAAAGTTTTAAAAATATAATATTATTTATACTAACATGTTAAATGACTAGAAAATTCACTAAATATAAAAACATTGTTTAAAATTCCTCAGAGCTTTTCCTACCTGATTGACCAGCTAGTGAGGTTTTATGTATCGTTTCAGGTCCACTTAGACGACTTGTCTTCTTCAGAAATCTCATCAGCATCTATCCAGGGGATAAAATTCATGTCAAAAATGACTATGCTGTTTATCATTTTATGTGCAAGTTTGTACACTTTCCCACTCCTTCCTCTACAATTAGGTTTAAGTAGACAAATGTGAGATATATATCTTGTGAAAAAGTCCTGATCATCATATCTTCCAGTGGTTGAAAATGAAGATTTCAGGTTAACAAACTGATGGAACTCCATCAGTGTTTGAGAAGAAGAAACCTGCATTGCTCAGTAGAATTTCCCATGAGTAATCCTGAGAGATTACCAACAAATTTTTTTTCCTAGACCATAAAGTATCAATTAGTGTAAAGCATTGCCAAGAGGTTTCTGTCGAAGTGCGTTCTCCTGTTATTACAAAAGATTCCCTGCACACTGCAGAAAATAATATGGTGACTTGTAAGTATGGAGAAAAATAGAAAGAAAACTTTATTAAGAAATAGGTGACCTCTCCCCATCTCCCTTTTCCAAGGTAAATAATAATTTTTCCCTTCTTGACAAGTGGTACCAAATATAAAAATTCCGTGGCTTGTTTCCAACAGAAAAAAAAAGAGTTCTTCATAACCAGAGTTTTATGCTCTTTGTGTAATGAGTATATTTTACACTACATATGTTAGTCTTTGAGACAAAGAAGCCAAAAGCAGCCAATGAGCACAATTCCCTCTCACTGGAGAACTTAAACCAGAGATCTCAGATGACTCCTTCTCTCTTATTGTTTACAGTTAGAGAAATCAAAATGGACAGAGAACTTCCTAATTAATTTTCAGAGACCCTCCTGAAAGCTCCTTTATCCAAAAAGCAACACAATAGCGCTTTATTTTAAGACTACAAACTTGCTCATCAATTAAAAAAAAAAAAAATTAAAAAAAAAATTACTCTTTATCGGTTAAATCTTTAAATGTTTAACAGTGCCATCTGGTGACCTTTGCCATAACGACAGCAGAATATTTCAGAGCATCTTTCCTTTGAGGATCTGAAAGGGCTGCACAAAGCACTGCACATTACCAATTGAAAACCCTACTTAGGGAAATTCTGTTCGTCTTCCTTTGCAGCTTCCAAAACTGAGATAAGCTGATTCATAAGCTCTCATTTTCTTCTTAATAATACCACAATTGAAGCAATACCAATGTAATATTTTATAGTTATAAAGCTACCTGTAGAAAGGCACAAGTGATTATCGCTGGGTAGCCAGACATCAACACAATTAATAGTCCCTTATTGAAAGATTCTGATATGAAAGATGCAGACAAATTGCTTAAATCACTGATGAGGACCCTATATCCACTGATGAACCTTAACTGTGACAGTTTCCCTTCTTTTCTCATCCAAACCATTATTTTTAGTATTACAGTTTATTGTAAAGCTCTTAAACTTTCAATGCTATCTTTTTGTCAGTGACAAGATAGATATAATAATCTTAATTTACGACTGTTTTGTACTTTTGAAACATTGCAGAACAGGGACTATCTGAATTTGAGTTGTTGAAATCTCACTATTGATCTCTGGGGAACTCCCAGCAGTAAAACAAGCTGTTAGAAATATGTGTGGCTCATTTTAATTTAAAAATAAAATTTGCATTTGAATTTAAAGTTTGAAACTGGTTTAGGAAGAGCAGTAATTAAAAATGCCATTGAAAGTTGTTCTTCCTTCATGGCTACAAAATTAGTGCAAGAATAATTCCTCCCTTCAGGAGAAGAAAGAAGAAAATGAAGGAGTTTAAGTGGTTTAGAGAGTTCTCCTCAAATATCTACTAAACATGACATAAGGAAGCTGTTCACTGACTGCAGAGACAGTGGGAATACCTTTCTCAGACAAACTTGAAACACCTGCTAAGCTCTGAGACTTTCAGCATTCATTTGCACGCATCATGCTTTGACATGAAGAGTAGATATAGGTAAATGAGCAGAAATAGAAAACCTACAGACAGCTTAAAAGTGATATGCATGTTTTCTACCTCATAAAGATGCACTTGTCAGTTTCCTGTTAACTTCATTAGAGGAAAAGTGAAACATTGAAAACCAGACCAAGGAGTGGGAGATGTTGCACTGCATGTTTGCCTCGATGAAAACTCATTTTTTACATCTCTTTTAGCGATAATACTACTCCACTTTATTTCAGTTGACTCATCACTAAGTAATTATCGCCTATCCTGCTCACTCCATCCATCAGTTCTTTGTCACATGTTATTCAAAGCTCAACTTTGACATTTTATTCTCATTCTGAATTTCAGACTTAATATGTTATTAAGGTGTAGAGATTGTGGGAGTGTGTTTGTTTGCATACTACACTTGGCTGCTGCCTTGCAAAAATATTGTGTGAAAACATTTTGTTCCTGTACATAAAGAGATACGCTTCACACTACTGACTTATATAAAGGTCTAAAGGGTTGTGGGGAATAAATATACTGGGTTGACTTGAATTTAAAAAAAAGCACTTTTTTTTTTCTATAAAACAAAGGTTGGGGACAAATAAGGACTCAATGAATGGTTTTGGTGAGTGTGTTTAACTGAAATTACAGGTTTTACTGAACAATTGGAAATTTGGTCAATTTTAATCATATTTTCAAGAGACGTTATCCTGAGATAAACAGAAATCTGGGGGAAAGGCCCTAGCTAAAATGTCTGTGCTTAAAATTTCATCAGGAAGCATGAGACACTGTTTGAAACTCTGCTTGGGTCACCATGAGCTTCTCCATGTCTCAGTTAACACAGTTTACTAGATCATCATGCTGCAAGGTATTTTATGTGGGCAGCTTTCAACCTCTGTTGCCACTGATTTCTCATTGACTTACTGAGATACTTTTTAGTGAAAAAATTAAGGGTAGCCTGCACTTCTGGAGGGCAAACACTGAGGTCTAGTGTAATTATCTTTGTATCTTTTTTGTTAGAATATATATTTAAATTCTTGAAGTGGAAGAGCCCAACCAAGATTTTTCTTGGGAAGACATAATTTTAAACCAGGCAAGTGGGATCTCTGTTTCAATCTCCCACAAACTGGGTATCAACAAGACTAGTTAGGGAACAACAGACAGTTTCTTCCTAGCTGTTTTAATAGCAAATGTCTGAATTTTTCCTTGAGTTTTATTGGCTAACTTTATTAAAAATGGCCATGATAGAAATAAAATACTTCATAGAACTGAGAAGAAGGGCAACAGTATCTATTGCAGAAGAATGGTGTAGTAGCTGTTTTTTAAGGATGGGGGAGCAAGCTAAGACTTTTCAGCCTCAAAACTTGTTGTCCATATTGGAATATTTTAGAGATGTATAAAAGCATGGATGATATGGATAGGGATTCCCATTCAAGTGTCTGTCCAATTGCAAAAATTCTGAGGCATTAAACAAAACTGATGGGTGACAAGCATCAGAACAATCAGTAGATGGTATTTCTTCAATACATCAGATAGGAAGCCTGTGAAATTCTTCACCAAAGAATATTGTAAATGTGCAAGTTTATGTGGGTGCAAGGGCAAACTGGAAAAGAGTACAGAAGAAAAATACGCTGAGGGTTATTAAATATAGAGCAAATATAGCTCCCTTAGAAAAAATCACCGACATTGACTATATTTAGTGTCTGAGAGACTACTAAGGGGGAGGTGTCACATACGAGCCCTGTTCTTACTCTTCTGTGGGCATCAGATACAGTCATTGTTAGCAACTGAGCTGGATCCACCTCTGGCCAAGTGCCTTATTAATTCCTAATTAGAAAATAGCTGGTGGAAAAGTGGTTCTGCTGTTATTCTGAAATAAATCAATACTTGAGTATATACACTTTTGGCTGCCCCAGACAGCTTTTAAATTCCTGGTTTTCAGTTTAGTCGAGATTTGGTGAAGAAAATAGAATTAACATGACATAATTATTTTTTTTTAATTTAATTTATATACTGTCTTATTAGTTCTACATGCAGATGTGTATTCTTGAATAAATAAAATTTATTGATAACAAGAAAGATTAAAAACTTACTATGTATTTCCTTTTAACAATAGTTGGATCTAGGCCTTATTCCAACTACTATATTTCAGTTTGGTTTTGTTTTTTTATTTTTTATTTTTTTATTTTTTTATTTTTTATTTTTTTTATCATCCTTATTTTATCCTTGGATTACCAGTAAATCTCATTTCTAGAAAGAAAATAGAGTATACTCTGTCGTATATCATTCCTAAACCTCAAAGTGAAAAGATCTTTCATCTCTGAAGCTGATAAACCCGAGCAACAGAGACAGAGTTTGATACGTACCAATAGGAGCAATTATCTGTGTCCCAGAGGATCCCTCAGTTTGTGCTAACACTGATACCTTGTTTTGTACACAGGTCATGAATGCTCTAATGACCACAATTCTTGTTGCCAGTTAGAGACCAGGAGAGCACACTGTGCCCCCCCTTGCTGTTACAAGACTAACTGACACAAACAATCAAGGCAAAATCACAGGATATATGGAGGTGCTTTTATCACGTCAGTACTACTAACAGTGCAACAATTAAATGTGTGTAAGCATTTCCATTTTAAATATAATTCTTGGTGTGTCAAATCTCACCTTTAAAAATCCCAGTAGATAAAACAGATTGTTTTCTAGACTATTAAAAAAAAAGCCCAGAACAACCTAAACTAAATAAAAAAAAGTCTACATCTATTAAAATAAGCTTTCTTCTATTGGGGATATTGAAAGATGATAATTCTGCTAGGCCATATGATCAATGATTTTAAATGGTGATGCTGCTTAATATTGTGTAGTAAGTTACATTTAAACATAGTAGCAAACCTAGGGAATCAGTTAATTTGGTTTAAACCAGAAAGGAGTAAAACTTTGGACATTGTTCTGCCTGCAGAGTTTCTCTGCAAGTGCGTGAAGGAAAGGAGGGTGAAAGGGGAGGATTCTCCCAGTTTGCCTTTCAAGTGACACTAGTTCCATATTGAGTACAGGCTCATTTTGCACACAAGCGTGGAACCTTTGTAATGGGAGTGCTTGGGAAGTGTGGTGTAGAACCAGCTCAGATAGGTTCATGTCTGCATGGGTATGTCCAATCCCACCTGGGCAGCGGCACATCTCTTGCTGGTTTGCTCATCATTCTGATGGCCATTAGGGAAACTCTTAGATATGTATCAAATGTGATACACGATTGCAGTTTTATGCACCTATTTATGCCTTGCTCTCTTTTTGTATTTCCAGCAATTACAGTGTTATTTACAAAATTAATGCTCAACTTAATAGTTGTTTTAAATCTTCGCCTTATAATATTGTTGTGTGTTGTATCCCAAACTAGAGCACTGGGACCATAATTTTTAGCAATTACAAATTCTTTCTTCTTATTCATTCAATCAGGAGCCCGTCTTTATAGAGTGTGTAGCTACATTAATTACTGAGCAGATTACATGGAACTCTTGTTGACAAGTTAGGAAATGACACATATGAAAGAGGTACATGAGCTGGTCATCATAACAATGTGTTTTCCAGGTAGTATCATTTATGCGAATGCACTTGCCCAATCTGAGCTTTGAAAAGCTTTGATAAAATCTAATGTAGAGCACTAACTGGTCAGTGTATCAAGAGCAGAACTGGGAGGAACGTGAGCAGCTAAAGATATTGATGATAGATGGGTGTTCTGAGGTGAGGGGGTTATCTTCAGACAATTCAGTCTTTTCTGCATTTTATTTCTGAAGAGAACAATGCAGTGAGATGCTGAAGTTTGCTGATGACATTAATAGGTTGGGAAAGGTAAGTTCAAAGGAAATTATAATATTCCAAATTACCCAGTGAGATTAAGGAAATACATGGAGACATAATCAAGATACAGAAGAAAAATAATTCTGAAAATACACAATAATCAAGTTATGGCAAGTGCATAAAGTCATCCTGTAGATATCTACCTTGTGTAGCATCAAATTAGTGAGCCTGAGTGATCAGCTGGCCTCTTGTTCTCCACACTCCTTTAGAAACCTAACAATCTTTGATATTTAAAACACTGAGACAGAGAGGCCAAAGACTGAGACCTTGCAGCTGCTTCTGCAGCTCTGAGAGGTTTGCTCTAAAAAATTTTCCTTTGTGCCAAGAATACTGGCTCTTTGCTCTTTTGAGCTCCTCCTGAAGTGTATCAGCCTCAGCTTGAGTGTCAACCCCAGCATAGGTATCAACCATGATGACGGAAATTACAGTGTAGGAACTGAGTCATCAGTGCTGAAGAAACTAAATAAAAAACCAAATTGTATGAGCTGGAAAGGAACTAAGATCATAGACAGTTATTTTCTTTTTATCTAATTATTTATCCCTATAGATGACTGGGAATTCTAGAATAGTATTACTAGAATTGCTATTGCAGTGTAGATTTGCATATGTGAGGTTGCCTCATTATTACAGGTATGCAAGAATGGAGTTTTAGACCACTTTATTAAAAGCAAACTTCTCTATCATTTTTTTGTGTACAAACTGTATACATCGTGTAGGCTGCCGGAGAATCCATACATCATAAAGAGAGAGGTTCAAGGACTATAATTAAGTGTTGAGTAGGCTTTACAGGCTGTAGAATAACTACTCTTTAGCTTTTCCTCCACATAGACATACGTCTAACAGAGATCTTTTGTCAGGTGTGCCTGCCCCATGCGAGGGTTGTAATTTGTTTTCCAGATATGTTATTAGAGGAATCATTTACCATAAGGACCTGACGTGCTTGATCTCTGTTGATCTGTATCTAGTCTCTGTGAGATACTGATGTCTCTTCACCCACAGATTTGCATGTGTTGCTCATTTATTTGATGAGATACTTTTCTGTACATGATTTATGTAAGATTAAACATCCCCATTTAAATATAATAATGGTATTTCTTTTCCTAAGAAGGAGTGAACCTGAATAATTTGGATACCAGGTACAATACAAGTTGTTTGAATGACTTGGACATATATGCCTTGGCTGGCTTCTGATTTATGAAGAACAAAAACATGTGTTGGTAGTACTTCTTGCTCCGTCCTGAAGAATGCAAAGTATGTTAAATGAAGAAAGCCACACTTAAATATGTCACAACATCAGGAAAGTTAAGTGGGAGCAAGTTTTCCTATATATCTTTTTCCCACATGATCAATGTAAAAAAAAAAAAAAAAAAAAAAAAATAATTAAAATACGTGAAATATTTTGCTCTGTGATATTTCTTGAAACATTTAAGAAAAATGCTTGTCTGCTGTGACTGCACCTATTACATTTTATTGTTCTATCAATTTTTTGTCACAATACATGACTCACATGCATCATAGATCACACAATTGATATATGTTCTCATTCATCTGATGTGCCACATAAATCACTCCTGATAGCGTTATAATATTTTAAAGAGTTGACAGAACCAGTTCAGCCAGAATTGTTTTTCTTTTCTCTTGCTGAGATGATTTGGTGGAAATAAAAAGTGGAAAGGTTCTTGGTAGGTCAAAATTGTATGGTTCTTAAGAGAAGAAAAAGGTTCAAGTCGTCAGTGACCCTGCACTTAATTGACCTTGACATTAAAATCATTGTACAAAGATAAACTATCAAGAGAAGCAATCCAGAAAGACATGTTCATAGTGCTGGAACGGAGAAAGTAGGCTTAACCTAAAACTTCTCACAGCAAACAAAATATGGATCAAACATACTGCATTCTAGAGAGCATCCTGTGACTGAGTTGAACAGTACATGTTACTGGTCTGAAGGTATCTGAGATACCCTGTGAAATACCCAGCCGAACCTTTGAACAGACATTGAGTATGAAGGCTTCAGACAGCTCTCTAACTCTGAATGCAGAAATTTTCCAGGGTAATGATTTGACCTTTATGTAGTATAAGAGAAGCACATAATTTTTCAGGAGTGCACTATATAAGTGAAATGTGATCTCCTTTCCAAAGTAGTATTTAGTCTCCAGAACTCTCTTGAGAGCATTGCTATATTAAATACATATTACAGGCCAGATACAGCTATGCTTTTGGGAGTGGATGTGTATCTGGTTAAGTATTTTGTCTCCTTTATGCCAATGGAACATACAACATCTGAGCTTAATGCTATCAACAGGTAGGACTTTACCCTTTGAATTAAATACACATTGCAAGTGCTCACTGTCTTCCAGTTCTAACAGGACCCACTCTGTCCTCCAAGGGAAAAAAAAAGTATTGTGTTTGCTAGGAAGAAATTTCCCCCAACTTTATGCTTTTATTATTTTTCCATTGTTCCTTTTATTTTCCCATCAAATATACTACAACTTTCCCTATTTTATTTTAAGATCCCAGTCTTTCTTAATAGACCTTTTCATCATGTTTGGCTTTGGCAGGTGAGGTACTTGCTCACCGTGCTAGTAGTGCTGGGAATTTCAGTGCTTTCAGCTGTTGCTATATATGTCTTAAAATTATCCAATATGGCCCTTTTGTAAGAAAAAGTAGGGAATTTATAACCTTGCTGAATAATTCATGAAAGTAGTTGTAATGAACGCCATGTTCATTGGTCAACATGTGAAGATGAGCTTTCCTAGCATTAGGGATCTATACAACTCTTACAGCTTCTCTACCTGCCTTCTCAGCTGGCCCCATACAAAGTATTTTGATGTGGCCTGGGATGTCAGCAGGGTTTCCAAACCTGCTCTGTACCCGTTCTACCCTGTGTGCCCACCACATGGGAAGGACATGGCTCACGAGCAGGTCAGAAGATGGCACCAATTCCCAAAGTCGGCACCAATTCCCAAAGTCTGTAATAGATGTTCACATGGGTGAACAAAAAGCCGTGATTTTAAATTACACGAGGCCTTGGCTTGCTCTGTAATCAACCTCTCCCTCTTTCTTCCACTTCCAATTGCCAACTCCTTCCTTTTATGTGGTGTGGAAAAAATGATTGAACTTTCTATTGTATCAAGTATGTTAGTGAATAAGAATCCTTTGAGATGATGTTGACTCTACTGAGATTTTTTGTCTTTGCAGAAATTCAAGCAGAGCAATTTAGATGCTTGAGAGACACAGTTAATTACAAGTATTGCCTCACCTAAGTGGATCAAACTGTGGGAATGCTGATATAAGCAAGTTACTGTATAACCCAGAAAGGTTATTTAAATCATTGGTCGGGAAATAAAATATAAGAAATTATACACTTCAGTAATACAAGAAGGCTTGATACTGATTAGCATATATAAAAATGAATTGCTCATATACCAAATAAAAATCAGACACTACAATACAACTGTAAGTATGAGTAAGAAGTATTTTGATACATACCTTTATTAAGATCAACATATAAAGCCTTCTCCCTTGGAATGTATCCTGAGTGAAGTTTGGGTTTTCTTCTGGAACTGGGTAGAAATTTACAAAATGCTCCATGGCTTTGTTATATCTTTGATGAATGACCAAGCAACCTAGAAAGTTTCTTTTCTAAATGCTCAAGTAGAGAGACTCATAGAAATATTTCTTTCAATTTTGCCAATTTCAGTCTTTGGCTGGACCAGTTAAATTTGTCTTTATTGCATAAGGCACATGCTGTCTTGAATAGGAAAGTTTCTTAAAAATACACTTGCCCATTTGAAGGGAAGTGCCACCTTCTTGTGATTTCTTCTCTCTCACTACTTACTAAGTGTTCTACTTCAGGTTTGCACCAGTGTTTCCTTCTTTATTGCTTTTTGACAGTTAAAATGTTCAGGAGGCAATGATTTCTATCAGAAATTTCTCCTCCAGATCCACAAGAACTTTAGCAGCTAATATTCCCTTAGGCTGTCTCAGCATGTTGGATCTGATAACTATTAAGTTTCAGCAAATATCTGCTATTCCCATACATAATTGCATTGCTAACATTATGATTACTTCGCACTAAGCAAAGAAAAACATAGGTCCAGAGGTAAACAACACTTGCTGACTGGTGTCTCCAAATTGTGTTGCCTCTTTTTCTCGCAATGGGAAAGTGACTTTCAACTAATGTTTGGTTTATATTTGCTGCATGGTCTGCAGTATAACTTGGTCTTCTTAGCAGTTGTGGTGCATTGGCTTTTGTGGCTGTTCTCTTCCCAATTTTTTACTCGGGACATATGTAAGCTCTCTCTACAACTAAAAAAAAAAATACAGGTGCAGAAAATGGATTAGGCACATTTCTGGTAGTAATACTGATCAATGCCTAGTTTGCCTGATAAAACCATCAGTTCGAGACATTCACTGGCCACTGTCTGTCAGTACCCGGGAAGATAAACCAGAGGAAAGATGACTCTGCATGTGTCTCATTGGTAGTATATTTCCCTAAATGTTTGCTTCTGGCAATTTTCAGAAGCAGGACACTGAGCTGATGGATTTTGTGACTGAGCCAATGTAGTATCACATATATCTCCCTGAGCTACTTTCCTCTCCCCTCCCCCCCCCCCCCACTTTTTGTTTTTCTTACTTTACAAAAGGATCATATTTGTTTGGGAATTTCATGGAGTGTCCCATGTCTTAGACATATGGATGTATTGGAGACTACTTCAAACAGCTTCCTTTCCTTGCCCTGGTAGATGCTTCCTCTTCTGGTTGTCACTGCAAGTTCCATGACAAATTTCACAGGAGCTATAAACCAGGTCATTTCTCATTTATCCTAGAAGCAATGAATTGGTTATGCCAAGAAGGCAAGTCTCCCAGGATCCTCTATCAACATGGGTAGAATTCTTTTTTTATATCTCTTTTTAGCTCTCAGCTGTGCCTTACCCATCTCTGGCGAATGGCTGGAACAAAACCTTGAAAAAAGACCAGACTCTCAACCTGGTTAACTGAGTCTCATTAGTGATAGAAGTTCTAAGTTCTTTAGTGCTCTTGATTGGTTGTTGGATATAGGATTGGACTTTGTTTTTCTGACAATATTGAAAATATTACCAAATGACACTCTGCAGTCTTTCCAGTCCTTTCCCAGATGCTCAAGCCCTTGCTGTGGTTGTTTTCTATTAAGAAATTGCAAGTTTCCTTTTCCTTCCCTACTCTTTTGCCATGAAAAATATTTTTGTCAGTAGTAATTGCATTACTAGTCACTTCGTCCTGATTTGTCTTACCATTGCGAGACAAATGGACTTCATAATCTGTCTGGACGGTCTGGTTGTTACTTTAACAGATGTTTGATCTCCAAAAGCAAGGCATCTCTCAGCTGTTTTCTAGAAACCTTTCAGACATTGCTTTAATTCATTTTTATGTGTCCAGCCCTTGTTTTAAATCGTATTTTTCATTTTCTGAGACATCAATGAGCCATGAAAGTACCTACACTGTTTGTTCCATCATGGATCATCAGGAAGACCAATTCCTAGCTACTTTCCTGGGAAACTGAACTCTGTATGTGAGATTTACCTTGCACTTTTTCTTTAAGGAGTTAACAAAATTCAGGCTTGCTTTGTTTCAGGTAGGAAGAAAAAAATGATGCTGTTCGTAATGTTCTGTTTTTTTCATACAATCCTATTTAGTCACAAAGAATATCCAAAGCTCTTTTCCCTCGGCCAGGAATTGCGACACAGATGATGTCCCCGGCATTCAGCCCAGGAGCTTTCCTTCTTAGGTTGGTTTTTTTGTGGTTTTTTTTTTGTGGTTTTTTTTTTTTTTTTTTTTCTTCTTAAGGACAGAGCTTCCAGAAACTCTTTGGCTGTGCCTCAGGCTTATTTCCATCTTTTTTTCTCTGCTTCACTGGTCTTTCTACTTCTCTCTCATTAATAGAAAAGTGGTCACAAAATAATGCTCAGTTAAACTGCTGTTTCCAAATGTCCTGTGCATATCCTATCAAGCTGAATAGTGACAGTTGCCAGAGTTTTAAGGAAGTCTCAAATTGTTTCAGCTACCTGGTTC
Organism: Megaceryle torquata; assembly: GCA_024611175.1. NCBI lineage: Eukaryota > Metazoa > Chordata > Aves > Coraciiformes > Cerylidae > Megaceryle > Megaceryle torquata. The sequence continues at coordinate 155,237 of JANIJG010010071.1, read as the reverse complement.
CACAAAGGAGCTTACCAGCTTCTTACCAGTATCTTTAATGAATTCACACAGACAGCTAATTCTAAGACCTATCATGCACTCAAGAAGCAGAACATAGCAAGCTTATAATCAAAGCAGCTCACTTCTGTATTATTGCGTACTTAACTCCACTATAAATAGGCTGCAGGCAAAGAATTATTCAGAGATATTAGACAATGATTTAAAACAAAAGATAGTTCTTTTGGAATGTTGAGAAGCCAAAAGACTGGTTGAGCTTCATCCTTAATGTGTATTTACCACAGTTTTTTTGGGTTTTTTTTTGGTTTCCTTTTTTTTTCTTATTTTTCTTTTTGTTTTTTCTTTTTTTCATCTCCAATTTTATCTATAGAAATGAGGGGGAAAGTTTATCTTAAAAAAAAAAAAAAGATTTTTTTTTTTTTCCTGAGGGTTCCTTTCTGTTTATTCTTAAGAATAATTTCACTGTTTTTTTTTTTGATGTTTTTATATATCTTTTTTTTTTTTTGGCTTTTTCTATTTTGGAAAAAA
>JANIJG010010071.1:135441-154612 GCA_024611175.1 Megaceryle torquata | reverse complement strand
AAAGATTTTTTTTTTTTTCCTGAGGCTTCCTTTCTGTTTATTCTCAAGAATAATTTCACTGTTTTTTTCTTTGATGTTTTCATATATCTTTTTTTTTCTTGGCATATTTCCCTTATGGAAAAAAAAATGTATGCCTCTACATTTCTTTAACAGGAACTATGTACAGGAAAATTTTCCTAATTCTTTTGATAAATGAATAGTTATGCACAATTTCTGTTATCTAGCAGTATTTATAACATGTTATGTTTGTAGATAAATATAGTACTCTATATGTAGTACTATTAGGATGAGTTCAATATTGTGGAACTTGTAATTATAGAGTTGGAAAAGAAGGATAGTTTCCAGGCAGATATTTTTTATACTGCTATAGTTGTGGTGTTTCAATAATTAAATATAAAGTTAATTAAGGGTTTAAGTCAAGACATTGATAGTTGCTTTAATGTTGAAAACTCTCTGAATTTACATATGTGCAAATTTTCTAAGCTATACATTTCTGCATATGTGTATCTTTCCTTCCCTCTTATTTTCCTTGGTTTCTGGACAGACTAAAGGCTTGTGAAAAATATTAAAAGCAGGAAGAATAATGTCTGAAACAGAGATGTGCATGTTTTATTCATGTAAAGAGCTGTTTAGGTCCTGAAACTACACCATTAAATATTCTATACATTGTTATCAGAGGATGCTTGCTTTCATTTCTTGTCAGTTCCATATCTTTTTCTGTTCTTAACACAGTACCTTGTTCCTCCCTACCGATCCCAGCTCTGGTTACTTGCCTATTGAGATTTTTTCCTTTTTACTTTCATTCAGACTCCAGATCTGAGGCTGGTGTTTGACTCTCTTGCCCCTGAGGCTGGAAAAGTACGAGAACAGAAGCAACCCTCAGCAACTGCAATGATATATCTATTTCATATCTTACTTTCCAATGACATTGCAGAAGGATTGCAAACCACTGTCAAACAGATAATTTTAGTAGTTGAGATGAACATGCTTTTCTGTATATTCAAACCATCTAGTGGTTTTAGTGACAAGGTTGCTTATGGAAACTTAATTTTTAAAATCATATATTTTTTCTTTTTTGCTTTAGATGTAGAAATTTAATATTCATATCAGAAAATAATTATAGTTATTGCAGCCATCCAAATACATGACACAACATAATATGTGATCTATGCTTTCAGGCAATTATCTCAGTCCATAAGTGCCGAGTAACAAATACCCCTGAGAAACCCTAACGCAACTAGAAACAAGAAAGAATTATTTACAGAAATATTTCGCAGACTACTTCCAAGGGCAAAAATAAAAATATTTGCAGAAAAATGGCAATCTTCTTATGAGTAAAAGTCAGATCTTAAACCATCTAATAAATTGTTAATTATTTATCCATCTCTGTCTGGGAGTTCAAGTAAGTGTAATTGGTTGGTCCCTAATGAGATGCGGTGAAGATTCGCACTTTCCCTGTTGAGTTGATAAAAATCAAATTAGAAGAACCTCTGAATATGTCTGTCAGTGTTGTGTATGCAGATAGGCTAATTTCAGCTGTGCTCAGGAAAGGTCTGTAAGGGCAGCAGGAGAGGAAATGAAGGTTGGGAGGAGGAGGAGGAGGTGCTAAATTGGTGGTGGTGTTCTTGTCTTTTTCTATTTTGATAGAAATGCAAATTGGATACTTACTCTCTGAATTAATGGCTGGTTTCCAAACAGACAAAGTGCCACTGTGTGCCCATTTTCCAAAGTATCAGCAAGAAGAAAAAACCCCACAAAACTAGATTTAATAATTTCTGGAATTGGCAATAGAAAAGTACATTTCTACAGAAAAATAAAATGTGCCATGAGATGGAAACTACAGTCCAAAGTCACGCATAAGAATTCAGTGTTATACTGGGGCATATTTTTCCTTGGGTTGCTGTGCTTTGAGCCACTGCAAATCACCCGTGTGATGTGCTACAGGAAAAAAAGAACGAACAACACCACAACCAACTAGTACAATATGAAGCACCTCGGATAAATTTGCTCTTTAATTGCACGTGTATGATTTTCATTGTAATGTAATTGTGCTGTTTAAATGATTAGTAAAAACCGAAGCATTAAGGGCTTTTAAGGGTGATGGAAGCTTCCAGATGTAAGAAATTAAAAGACCCCTTATGACACACTCGAGAATGAGACTATTTGCTCTGGAAGACATCTGCCCCGAACGCTGCCTGTGTGTGTATCTCCCCACACCTGGTAAACATCTGCTGAGGAGAGCTCTGGCAGTGCCAGGGTGTTGTGAGCACATTCAGCTACAAATGTGAGCGCTGCCTACGCGTGGCGTAAGCTGGTTTTGGTAGAGCTGTACTTAACAATTCCATTTTCAAATGACATTTTGAAGCATTGAGAAACAAACAATGAGTGCCTTGATTACCTTATTGTTTGATAGTAATGTTTTGTTTTGGAGATCTATATGGAAAAGCTTAGTTTTATGTTAAAAAATATAAATGACACGTAGAAGACTTTGACATGGTCTAAATGAACTTCAAGAGGTACGGCATCAAAATATAAAGCTTTTTTTTTTTTTTTTTTTTCTGTGTTATGCTATAAATCCAAATAATAATCTTGATTTATATCAATCTAAATTAATAGCATTTGACCCAAAGCCACTCTCTTACTACAGTAGTTGTTATTTTGTCCTTCATAAATGTATTAGAAGGTATTTGCCACCATAACAGCTCTACTAAAATTAGTGTCAAATCCATGTAAATAGAATATTATAGTTAACTGACAATAACAAGACACTAAGTTTGCTGTGACCTTAAATTAGATCTGTATTTGCTACATGGCCTTGTGGAAATACAGCAATCAGATCTGCTGCATCTCAGAAAGATCACAGTCTGCTTCACACATTTCTTTTAAGAAATACATAAAATAGAGTCTTTGGAGAATAAAATAATTGGACATGGATGTATGGAGCACTTGTCACTAAATTTTATTCTTTAACTCAAATACTTGTCTACTGAAGGTAAGAATAGAGCAAGCAAATGATAATGTTCCCTTCTAGAGCTTCTCCTAAAACAAGCTCTTTTTCTTACAATTTTATTGAATGTAAAAATCACCACTAGCTCCTTCTGCTTTGTGTGATTTGGTTAGCTATGCTTTTGGCTAGGAAAATGGGTTATACTTAGGAGTTTGCTAACACATTCAGTTAAATTCTGGGTATTTAGTTAAGGGATCAAAATTCCAGTGCAGGTAAGGTTGGTTGGTTGGTGTTTTTTTGGACTTCATGTTTCATAGCATCTTGTTTATTGTAGCATTAAAACTGATGGAAGTTAAGGCTTCAAAGGCTTTTAGGGGAGAAATACATGATAATTTCCCCAAGTATTGCAAGTCAGAGTGGGTCAAATCCTTCATGGCAGTAGTTGTAACTTCCACTGAAAGAAACTGGGAGGGCAAAGGGGAACTTTGGTGAATTTTAAGGGTGTGCTGCCAAGACTTTTCAAAGGAGTTCCAGCAGTGGATGAGGTGATCTTAAATAAGAAAGGGACATAGTTAGAATATAGGTCTTTTTCTTTTGGTGAAGTCAGCAAAGGTTCACTTTTTTCCCTACATTCAAGAAAAATCCCTTCATTCTACCAACCACTGCACAGGAGAATATCCCTCCAGTCTTTCCATCTTTAACTGCTAGCAGTCTAACAAAAATTGTATGGGATCCCTCTTCCTTAGAATTGGCTTTCATTTTTGTAAAACTTTTACTTTTCTGTGGTAATGTTTTGGGGTTTTTTTCAGGATGACTATGCAGTTTTAATAGTATGTAAGATAACAGTTTTTATATTAGTAGTGAAAATGTTCAGCTATGTCTGCTTCTACCCTGTGACTGCCAGATCCACTGACTATAACCCTTTTCTTCTTTGTTAGACCCAATCATGTACTGATAGCTTTATTCTCTGCTTTACTTTGGCAGTAAGGCATTTTCATCAGCTGCTTTAAAGGCTACTCATAGTAGAGTCAAACTCTTTTTAATCAAATTATAGGATTTTTGAAATATTGCTCAAGAGTTCATCCAGTAAAAGTTCATCCATATGAAAAATGCATCTTGATCCTGCTCTTTATCAGATGCAGTAGATATTTAATTCTTGCATTGTGTATCTGAGAGCTGCAGATGGGAACATTATTTCCTCACTCCTATAACCCCCAATTAAATGTTCAGATACAAACCTTTCAGCTTCGGGAGATACCAGACTACTGTCCATCTGTCAAGGCAGAGATTTATTTAACTAAAAATGTGTAAGATCTGAGCAACCAAATCATAATTACCAAATGACTTCCCTGTCAATTAGCCATTCCTTTGATCAGCTGGCCATTCCAGACTTGGGTGATCAGTGCTTCTCTCCCTGCACCAGCCTTGCTACTGCAATGCAGACAAACCCAAAGACCCTGCCTCGATCTTCTTCACATGTAAACCTTCATGCATCATTGGATGCACAGGATGATCTCTTTCAACTACTTGATTGCTAACTTTGCTAATTTTGCAAAATATATGGTCATACATTAGCTGTAGCAGTCTGATTGCTAAATTCAAACAAAGCCAAAAGCTTGGTATCCCATTCCTTGATTAGCATACTCCTGGGTGTAAGCAAAACCTTGACTGCTTCTCTATTTCTCTCTTTTCTGTAAGGTTTTTCAGAAAGTTTCCATGGCTAAGGTATAAACCTGTACCTCATCTAGACAAAGATTCAGGCTGACATTCAGCATCTATGTAACATCTCTCTTGGGAAGAAAATATCACTCTTTCTTGGTTCAGTTCAGCAGGTTTGTGCTGATCTGCATTCTGATATCTGCTATGCAATGAAGCTGAAATCTGCAATTGTCCTGTGTGCATCAGTTGTTTATGAAATACCAGAGATGCACGTAACTGGAGAAAGGAATTTTCATTGGGTGGTGCCATTAGTATGATGTAATATTTTGAGACTGAGTTTTTGAGACTTAGTCACGACACTAAAACTCTATATTCTTCATTGCTTAAGCCTCTGGACTGCCACCAATTGTAAAACCACAACTATTGAAACAAGAATTGGACTAACAATAAACACACTGATTTAACTGGTGTGTCGAGGGGATGATTCTGCTTAGTGATGAAAGTACAAGATGTTTTTGCTTAATATGGTTTTGGATGCTCATGATAGAGCAGAGAATGTCAGCTCTGAGGGAAGGTGCTACATTCTGAAAAGCTCCTTGGACATGAAAGATACTGTTTCTTATGGATGGTAATGCTGAAGTGAGATGGCCACCAAGACAGGTTTTATATATTATCACTGCTAAGTGTAGGAGGTGATGGTGCTTTGTCTTAATACATCAGCATTCTAACAAGACCTCACCATACAAAACAACAATGTTCATAGTGTACTATAAATCATTCTTAGCAGTACAATAAGTTTTCGTAGGGCGTGCTGATGGGTGTCAGATCTCAGCAGAATACTTCATATGTCTGAGAGAGAAAAACTTGACTTCCAGATTTCTTTTTGTCTGTTTATGTGAAGTGATAAACAAAATGTAATACCATTTTTGACCAGCTTATGTCACACAGAAGTCATGTACTGAGTTTCAGCTTAAAGGCCTAGAATTTGCATTTTAATTGTAAACAGTAACTGTACTTTGTAGTAATTTCTAAGTCTTTCTTTTTTTTTTCTTTTCCTTGAAAATATTGATAGTAATCTGTCATCACAACTACCTATTTTCCTCTTATTTGAGGTTTGGATTTGTGCAACGTAACGTGAGAGGTAAGAATAAACAGTTTTAAATAAGGAAAACCAGAAGCATTTGCTAAGAAGATTTTGTTACAGTGGAGCTAGTAAATGGATAATAGGCTATCACAAACAAGAAGCCATCATAACTGTTTTTTAAAAGAAAATCTAGGGGAGAAATTATGAATAGCTGAAACCCAGGTTTTTGGCATTAATTCCCACTGATTTTCATGATAGCAAGATTAATTCTTATCATTTCATTTTCAAACATTTTACAAATACTAGTCGAGCTTTGCAACATCCCACTGGAATATCTGCAAATTAATAACTCGTGTGAGTGGATATCGCAGGACAGCATTTAAATCTCTGACATTCCTGATCTCATCTTGGACTCAGAGGACAGCCTTTCCCCGTCACAGTTTGTATCTTCCTCAGAAGCACAGAGCCATTACCCTTCTGCAAACTTCTCACCTGTCTAGTTCGTTCGGTTTGGTTTGCAGTTAATCTTTCCGCTCTGCTTCTCATGCTCATCGTAGGCAGGGCGTGCTGCTAGAGGCAATCGTGTAAGGTCTGTACAATCCTGATACCTGACAGTTGTAATGGAAACACAACAAACTGTCACTCTTTAATAGCACCAGGTCTATTACTACAATTGCAGCAGAGCCTTTCATAAAAGAAGCTGATTTTCTTATACTCACAGTTAATTCTGAGATATATGTGCTGTCTGTTGAAATATGGTTCATATTTTCAATGCTGCTTACGTTTTATCATGCTGCAACAGTCTACAGGCAGAGACATATAGATCCCTGAACAAAGACAGCCGTCAGAGACATCAAATACACATTTGCCTTTTGGTATAGAAGAGAAATAACTGATTCCAAACCATTCAGGCTGAAAGGAACTGTATTCACTTTAACACCTCAAGACGTTTGTAAAAGCAGTTGAAAATCAGCCGCAGGCTATTCAAGAAGTTTGATGGCCAGCAAAGTCCCAGAGGTGGTTATAAACTGCTGTTAGACAAAGATACTCAGGACACCATGTTGGTTCTCTTTCAAGCTACAGAGCAGAAGGACAGAAATAAGACAGAAGGGAAGAGGCAGGAAAACTGGATGCCTGCACTCTGCAGTAGGTAGGAAAACACTGGGACAGGTATTATAGGAGAATGTGGGGCTAGGACTCTGAAAACCAGAGAGGAATCTTAAGTTGTGAATTAAAGCACTGTAGGAAGATTGGATGGATTAAAGGGAGGAGTCAGTGAGAAGACCTGCTGCTGTTAAATTCTCAATAGCAAGGCAAGAGTGTAGCAGCCTCTTGAAAAGGGGGAAATGGCAGTGTTCAACTATTGGAAACAGTGCAAAGACCTAGAAAGCTGTGAGTCAGAAAGTGAAAAGCTCCGTGTTCACCAAGGACCAAAAGAAAAAGAGTTGTTTCATAAGCAGGAATTAAACTAAAATATGGAGCAGTATCTCACGTCTCCATCCCTCCTCCAAAATGGCAAGTTACTGTAATCTTCCCTGAAAACCAGCTCCCTGCAGCACTCCCCAAACCCTGCCTTGTCCCCTTGCTGTTCACACCCGTGGGCAGCCCCATGGGCTGTGCCTCCTCTGTGCTGTCACTGTCTTCTCTGGCAAGGCAGAGTGTGTGTGTGAGGTGATTGCCAAGCTTGCTGGGACAAGCTGGGAAAAGAGTTTTTTCACAGCTTCCCTGTTAGCGGAGGCAGGGAAGTAAGTTTCTCACCTGCCAAGCTATTGATTTTCACAAATCTTGTCAGAATTTAATACCTTTAAAACTTCCAACCTTCAGTTTGGTTGAAATAGGCCAACAGCTTCAAAAATTGTAAACTGACTGTTCAAGTGGAAAAACACTTGAAAAAATGTAGCCATATTTTGAAGAGGAATGCTCTTCTTTTTTTTAGCATTATTCTTAAATTCTTTATTCTTGTGAGTGCATAACTGCACATACAGTGTGTTCCTTTCAGGTTGAATTCCCACTCTGAATTATACATGAACAAAAATGAATGTCCAATGGATTTGCTGTGAAAAGATGTCATGTCAAGTCCCAGCGTTTCTCTTGCATATTTTTATATATGCCTTTTGATTTTGGAGATTGTGAAACACACATTTGCTCTGATAGCTGTGTTATTAGAGAGGACAAGAGCATCTCTGTGTACTCAGGGACAGGAGTCTGACCTGAACACAGAGATGCAGACAGAGCTATCTTTAAATCCAGTAGAGATCAGTGCGAGATATATAACATACTCTTGTATAGACACCTATGTGCATATGGATATAAACGAGTTCAGTACCACATAAAAGCCTGCCGAGCTGAACAGCACAACTGGAGCAGATAAGCAAATTGAAGCCTGCATAGGTTTTCTGTCTATTGACAGTTTATTTTTAAACCACCCCTTGTATTCCCACAGCACAGTTTAGTTTCCCAGATCCTTGCTGCACCTGCTAACAGACACAGAGGAGCTGGATGCCAGTTGTTTTGCTGCTCCTCCTCTTAAGCATCACACATAATTATCTGTGTGGCTCCTGCTTCCTTTATCAGTGCTGCTGCTGCTACTGCTGCTGCTGCTGCTGCTTTCTCCAACGTGTTAGTGCCACCTGGTTCCATGACGAGGTGATAGACACTAACAGCCTGCCTAGGAGGAAAGGCAGAAGAGAGAAGGTGAATGTGAAGAAAATAGGAAAAAAACCAAAAAGCACAGAGAAAGTTAGTCATGCATATATTTACAGTCTTTCAGAGCTTATTTGCATTACAGCCCAAAATGATAATATAACCATTCCTCTCCTCTGTCGCTACTTCTCATGTTTCTTCCATGTCTTTCAAACCTGCTAAGAAGGGCAGGGAACAAGGTTACATTTTCCTTGGCCAAGAGAAAAGCTGATGTGTGGAGCTTCTGGCTGGCTCTCGCCTGCAGACAGAATACTCTAAATCTGGAGTGCATGCACTTTCCCTAGGGATGAGAAACTTAACAACTGTTTTGCATTTGCAAACTATAATACAAGGCTTTAGTGAGATAAACTCTATGTGACAATTCCAGAGCCTTGAATTATACAAAGGTGTCTCGAGTCTACATTCAGATCTATGTATAAATGGAATTATATACTGAATTATTGCTGCCTACCTGTTTCCTAGCAGAATCACAATGAAAAAAATAAAAAAATAATTAAAAAAAAGGTGCTGGAGTACTGCTGCTTTATCTCAGAAAACATTTTAAAACCTATTACTTTAAGTAGTCATTCCCATTCAGCTATTACAGAAAATGGATGGGCCTGGGATTTCCTACTGAACGTATTATTCCCTTGGGTGTAGATGTTTATACTGTACTTTTTATTTTGTTGGTACTAGAAGAAAATAACCCCCAGCACCCAGATCGATTCTAAATTGTAAATATGCAGAAGAAAAATATTAAATTCTGGATAATTGTTGTACACAAAAATGTAAACCTTTTGTTAATAATATCCTTGGGACTCTTCTCATCAGAGAGGCTCAGAGTAGTAACAGCTTCAGCCAAGATTTTGGTTGTTTCTCTACTTTTGAAGAGTATTATTGTTAGGACTTAAACAGGACCAGAGCTGAGCAGAATACTGGAGACTCACAGTAACATTGCAACTATGAAGTTTTAGTGTGTTTGTATTTCAAGTGCATCAATTCCTAGATGCTCTTCTGTCATGTTAACCAAAAAAAAAAAAAAAAAAAGTATTGGTTTTCAATGTAGGGAAATGGATTTTTGCTTTCACAGCATAAGGAACATTTCACAGAACTGCAGAATCACAGAATGGTAGGGGTTGGAAGGGACCTCTCAAGATCATCCAGTCCAACCCCCTTGCCCCTGAGCAGGATTGCTCAGAGTAGATCGCACAGGAGCAAGTGCAGGCAGCTTTTGAAAGTCTCCAGAGATGGAGATTCCACCACCTCTCTGGGCAGTCTGGTCCACTGCTCTGTTACTCTCACAGTGAAGAAGTATTGCCTCATGTTAAGGTTGAACCCTCTGTTTTCTAGTTTATGGCCATTGCCCCTAAACCTGTCACTGGACACCACTGAGAAGAGCCTGGCCCCATCTTCCTGACACCCACCCTTTAGATCTTTATAAGCACTGATAAGATTACCCCCTCTACCTCTTCTCCAAGCTAAACAGACCCAGCTCTCTCAGCCTTTCCTCATATGGTAGGTGGTCCAGACCCTTAATTATCTTAGCAGCTGGACCCTCTCCAGTAGTTCCTTGTCCTTCCTGAACCAGGGAGGCCAGAACTGGATAGAGTACTCCAGGTGGAGTGCTGGCCTCACCAGCACAGAGTAGAGGGGGAGGAGAACCTCCCTTGACCTGCTGGCCACGCTCTTCCTAATGCATCCCAGGATGCCACTGGCCTTGGCCGTGGGGGCACACTGTTGCTATGCATGAATTCCAACATCCTGGAATAAGCAATGGAAGAGGCTTTTTTTCTCAGCTCTGTGGTCCTGCAGCTCATCCTATTTTCTTCTGTTGCTACACAGCATGTTTTTGTTTATTAAGAATCAAGGGACATGCTTGTTATATTCCTACTAGTTGCAATCCACAGCTATTTATGTATGTATGTTTATGTCCTTTTTGGCTTTCATTCAGTATTTCTAAGAACAAGCTTAATTATTCCTGTAAGGAGATAAACACAGAAAGCAGTTTGCAAATACAAAAGCCATACCTACGCTAATCATTGTCATTCTGTTTTAATCCTTAGCACTGTGGATTTCCAGCAGCACCAGTCTGCAGTGATATTGCTGGGAATTAGTCTGTATTGCTCACCAGATTATTAGCAAAAATAGTGTTAGATTAGGCTCATTGAGCTCTACGTATTATAAATCTCTGGTAGAATTAAAGAAACAATAGTTAGGATAATTTTGGCTGGGTGATAAGATATTTTAAGGGATGGTGGCAACACAGTTCAGGATAGAATGCTTGTTAGAATACAAATTACAGCCTGCTGATGACTTTTTCAAATCATCAGTAAAATATTGCACTTTCTCTCTGCTTCTCTGTCACACAAATCTAAGTTATCTTAGTCTTTATAAGCCGTCTGGGAGAATTGCTTTTAGATGAAAGAATTAAAATCTACCTCATTTGTTAGGGTTTATAAGCCACAGTGCTCTTGTTAGAAAACCTACTACCATGCAGTGGTTGTTGTTTAGCCCTGTGCAGAAAGAACTGTGGTTTCAAATCAGGCTGTAAGCTTGCAGAGAGAGCAGGAGGGGTGACCATTTGTCATTCACATGACATTCTGTTGTCTTGCCCATCGTCTGAATTCAGCCTATATTCTTCTTGTACCTACATTGTAAGAGCACATTAGGGAATTGCATGCACTGCTTTGCCTACGAGTACAAATTGTTTAGTGCAGAATAACCATTTTCAAATAAAACTGTGGCATCTGAAGTTCATTAAATGAATATAGCAGTTATGATAGAGGAATAAGAGAAAGACATATTTAGTGATAAAACTAGATAAGTCTTCCACATTTGTGATTCTCTGACAGTTCCTTTGTATGACTCAGTAATGATTTTAGGGTTTGTGTTTTTCTTTTATTTTTCCAAATAATTCAGTTTACTTAAGAATAAATGTGTTTCTTAAGTTAAAAATTTCAGGAGCATTTTAATACCACATTCATATATTGCAGGTATCCATTTTTGCTGAATGAAGTATTACTCTCTTTTTTTTTTTTTTTCTTTAAGCTGTTGTGGTTGGCTTCTTTTCATCTATCTACATCTGTTACTTTTTATAAATAAGCCTTTTCACTCCCTAGAATTCAAGCAGAACTTCTTCCAGACTTTCTATTCCCAAGAGTAACTTCAGGAGTGTGGAAATAATAGCTTTAATACTTGGCCTTTATTGGCTAATTTAATAACTTTGTGTATTGTAACTGAGAAAGGTAAATGTAAGGGGGATTATAAGGCAAAGGGAAAAACTTTTTCTTGTAATTCCAACCCCAAAAGAACTTTTCTGCAAAGGTCCATCTGGCCATGGCTCTAGCCTCTGCCAGGAGCCAAGAGTTAATGCTTGGAAAAATAGAAATGGGGCTGGTGGAGAGACTAGGTGTGCACACCCTATGTTTCGGGGAGATTAGCATCTTCCAGAGTCATGGTGCATCTCTGTCACCCTTTTCTGCCTAGTTTTATACATTTATTCCATCCCTTTTGAAATGTTGTGTGCTTTTTCCTTCATAACAGTATGGCCACGATCTTGACTATTAGCTCCTAGTAATACAATCATTGATTGTAACGAAAACAGGCATAGAAGAGATCCGGATTAAATGTTTTAAACTTCTTCATGGCTGAAGAAGCTACTCAGACTTCATGTGTTAAGACACGAGACCACTCAACCTGATAGATGGAGTTTGATGAGCGAGATCAAACCTCGTACCCTGCACTGGTGTCACCCCTGAGGTCAGGGAGGATTTGTGGAAGGCCCCTGAGGAGCTGGCAGCAGCTCGATCTGAGACTGAGTGAAAATCCTCCTCCTCCATTTGCCTTGTCTTTAGTTAGTGTCATTTGTGAAGGAGGGGATTTTAGCAGCTCTCAGAAGGATTGCTATCATAACTTATTACTGCTGTCTAATGCAGGGTCTGTCACAGGGTAGAACTGACTCTTTCCGATAAGGTAAGGAATAGCTGACAGCTCTTTTGACAAACAGTCATATATTTTGCTATATTCTTTGAGATTCTTATCAACGATGAAAGTCTTCCTACAATTTAGCTATAGTTCATCATACAGTAAAGTACCTACTTTATTAATTTTAATTTTCCACTTCCTAATTACTCCTGAAGGCTGTAAATTTCAGCTTATTTAGTGGCACACATCAGAAGTATATAACAAATAGCATCATAAGTTCACTGGGGTTACACTGTAAAATATCTTTCAGGAGTGAATGTTGGTGATTATCAGTGACTGGAATTCTATTAAGATTTCAAAAATAATAGTGTAATCTAACAAAACAATGATGTACTAATAAATGCCAATGTATCCACATTAGTTCCTTTCTTCAACAAGCACATTTACTCTTACTGAGTGCTGTTTATGACATCTATGTAATGTAAAAGGTTTATGGGGAGGTCAGCAAAATTCGTCCTTCACATTCGAGTCTTATTAATGAAACATTCTGAAACATCCAGGTTTTATTATTGGTTGTCAAAACCATTTTTCTCTGACTTCAGTTTATTGAATTAAATGGCCTAAGTCAGTTTTGAAAACATCTCTTTGCTTTATGTTGCTGTAATGCATATAATTTATTTATTTATTTATTTCAAAATGCACAGAAAATATCTTTCTTTTTAAATAGAAACATAAATCAAAGAACAAAATATTCTAAGAGAAATTCAATCTCCCACTCATCCTACAACTCTTTTTTTTTTTTTTTCCTCAACTGCTGTCAAATACGTCAACCACTCATGTGAGTAATGTAATCCCAGATTTGCAATATGCTGGTGGTTGGACATATGTACAGCACCAGAGGGACTCCTGCTACTGCTCTGCACCCAACAGTTTGTTGTCTTTTTCTGGTCTTTGTTACTTTACTTTCTATTAACATGGTGTGAGATGATGCTGGTATTGAAGAATAACGAGCTTCTGAAAAAATAAATGTTTTCTTTATACCCAGTAGAAACTTATCCAATCAGAGCTATGAAAGTGTCTGCAAAATAAGAGAGTAGTTGTGACAATTAGAGCAATAGAGGCATGGCACTATTCACGTAGCCTCATATTAATAAGAAAAAACAGCATTCAGACACCTGTGCATGCATTCTAGGACAAATCCACAGTTTGGGAGGATGTCCCAAATTACATGATATACAAGGTCAGAGTAAAATTCACATAGTAACAGACTTTGGAGGACAAATTCATCAAATGTTTTGATTTTACTTAGATCCGTCCAAAGAGCATCCGTCATTAACTGCTAGTGAAAAACTGTGCGTTATATATACTTGTGAATTATGTAGGCTAAGGAAACTGTGAGTCAATATTGTGCATTAAACCAGATCTCTAAGACTTATAATTTATGATGATATGTATATTGATCTAAGAAATTTAAAATAGCTATCTCTCCTAAGTAACTCACAACTTTGATCTTTATAGGTTCATAAAAGTCTGGGGGTTTTTTAAGTTTTCTTTCATATTTCAAGTGAGTTCAAAAGGTGTGGTTTTTATTAGAAAGTAGTAGGTCCTCTGCTTTGAAACTCCAGATGTATACTAACCAACAGAAATGGCTATGTGTTAAAGTTTGCATTCTTTATTAGTTGAAGCTTGATGAAATTTCACAGTGCCAAAATAAAAATGGAGAATTAGTATGCATAGAAGTTGTAAATTTAATTAGCCAGTATTATCAATTAGGCACACTCAGTAGAACTCCAGTATGAATTTTGATTTAGTATATCTGCTGAAGAGTTGGACAAAATGCAAAATGAATATTCAATTAAAAACTGAAATTGATCAAATATTCAGGTTTTTTCTTCCAGTAATCTACTAGAACCAGTACAGATTTAAGTATTTATTCACTGGAACACTCAAAGTGGTAATCATGGAATCATAGAGTCATAGAATGGTAGGGGTTAGAAGAGACCTCCGGAGATCATTGAGTCCAACCCCCTGCCAGAGCAGGAACACCCAGGGCAGGCCACAAAGGAACATTGTTGAGGTGGAACTTCCTGTGTTTCAGCTTGTGACCATTGACTCTCATCCTATCACAGGGCACAACAGAAAAGAGACTGGCCCCTTCTACTTGACACCCACTCTTCAGGTATTTGTAAACATGAATAAGATCCCCTCTCAGTTTTCTCTTTTCCAGGCTTAACAGCCACAGGGCTGTCAGCCTTTCCTCAGCAGAGAGATGTTTCAGTCCCTTCATCATCTTTCTAGCCTCTGTTGGACTCTTTCTAGTATTCCCCTATCCCTCTTGAACTGGGATAACCAGAACTGAACATAGTACTCTAGATAATGAAAAATTTTGAAGAAGTAGGGTATGATCCTGTAGTTCTTCCTACTAGTTTCTATTAGGTGGAAACCAATTTCTAGGTTTTGATCCAAGGATGGAGAATTTTTGACTATTTTCTTATGGGCAGAGTGCTACTGAGCATATTATTTCTCATGTATAAAGCACTTTTTTAACAATTACTATGATCAACTCACCAAATTATCAACGAATCTAAGGAATTAGAGATTAAATATTTACGCTATATCTTCTCTTCACCCTATTTTAGTTAAGGATTGCTCCTTGTAGTATAATTTTGATAAGCCTTCCAACATTTCACTTTGAAAATGAAGTAACTATTAATAGTATATTAGAAAATAAACACTTCTCGTTTAGATTGTAAAATATGGTCAGGAAGTTTAGCAGTTTAAAATGTGAACTTCCTGGAACTTCCTGGAGTGGTTTCAATCAGAAGCCCAATTTCTTCAGCCCACTGCTTCTTGCAGGCAAAGTTCAAAAGAAGGTGATATATACATTTCCATAAGCTTTAGCAAGTTATTTTTTTCCTTTTGTTGTTGCTGTTGTTTTGTTTATTTTTCTTTTTTTTTTGGGGGGGGGGGGGTTTTGGGTTTTTTTTGGTTGGTTTTTGTGTGTGTGTTTTTGTCTTTGTTTTTTGGGAGGTTTTGTTTTGTTTTGTTTTGTTTTGTTATGGGTATGTTTGGACTCAGTGACCTAGGAGGTCCTTTCCAACCATGAATATTCTGTGATTTAAGGGGAACTGCTGACAGCAGAAGAGATATAAGTACAGCATATATAATTTCCCTCTCTCAGAATTATCATGCAGAATCCACGGAAGAAGTGCTGGTAAATGTGAAGAATCAGAAGTAGACTGAATCAAATGAGAATTCAGAGAAAGGAACTTTTTGCTTTTTTTTTTTTTTTTTTTTTTTTTTTGTCTGTATTCAAACCTAATCAGCTTATAGCTGTGTCTGTATCAGCAGAACGAAACACAAGGTTCTGAGAGCACAGCATCCATATCATAAGCGTTTTGAGGGGATTTATAACAGACTTTAGTTTGGTCCCATGGATTGGCCTGCCATTAGTTGTTTAAATAAGATAGGCTCCTGAAGAGCCACTTCCAGGTAAATTTCTGAAAAAATTCAGTTGATGTTCCATGAGCCCACTTCATGATGCAAAGTAAAGATTGGGAATTGAAAAAGAGCAGGAGGTTCACTTCAAAGATGTACTGTTACTTTGAAGTAAGTACAGACTTGTGATCCGATCATTCAGAGCAACCTGATGCAAGATTAAGTTTGAGCTCATCTCTACTCACCAAATTAAGGTCCAATATTTAGGGAAATGGTTAAAAAAAGTATTGAGAGAAGTTAGTACAAAAGCAAGAAATAAGATAAAGTAAAAGATTGGACAACTTTTTTGTGTTTCCATTAATATAATATCTGGGGGGCCTTCATGCTGCTTTTCCACAATGAGGCACATCAAGAAAACAGATTAGTCCTGTTGTTCTTGTACGGGGAGCTAACTGGTTTCACAGTTTTGTAGCAGATAAGCTTCTGTTACAGAAAGGCAAATCTTCAACAAATGTCCAAGCAACCAGGTTTGGTGTCATTTTCTTTTGTATAGCGCATCCATATCTTTTACAATAGTATTATGGGTCATATCATTAACAGACAGATATGTCTCTGAAGGCATCACCTCCAACAAGACTTTTAAAACACCCCCTCCACAGATGTTCTCCCTCTTCTGCTTGCCAGGTACCCTCCTGAGATATCACCTCCATGAGAGCAGTAACACAGTAATATTCAGCATTGCCAACTCATAATACTGGCATGTTTATGAAATGAAGGTATCGGATTTTATTTTAATTTCACCAAAGTTTTTGCAGAGAAGCTATAACAATAAGGATATAGATATATTTTCTCTCTAGTGGCCTAAGAAAGGATCCTGTAAGATCCTAAGAAAGGAACTTATAGTCTGAAACCTTATCTGGGGCTGCCATGTGTCACTTACATTCTCTCTTAGGTAGCTTAAGTCTTTAATCATTTATTCTGTTTCAGTAATAGGAAGAAGAAAAAATAAAACCACATAAAAATAGAATGACAAATAAGAGAAAAAAGCGCAGATACTTTACGTACAAACATGTACTGATATGTAAGCCAATGAAGACCGTACTTAATAGTATGCTCTCCACCATAGTGCACCTCTGGCATGATATCTGAAAACTCTTTCCAATTATTGCATTCACATTTTAAATGTGTTATTGCAAGCCTGACACTTGATTATTGTACTAATTTGAAAGGAACACGGAAATAGTGACCTTCAGAAATGTATCGTTGTTAATGTAAAACTTGGTTGTGTCTTACAGAGTGAGGCTCTGTGTCCAAACTGCTTTTGACAAGCCATTCGTTGAAAAATTAGAGCAATACATTTTACTATTAAGGATGGGTAAACACTGTAATAGATTGCCTGAGGACGTCGTAAAAACTATAATTTGAAGGACATGCAATATCTATCAAGAATGGGATATGAGTGGCAAGACTATTTCTCTATACCCCTTCTAGCTCTCCTTTTTATGATACCTCACTGGACTCTGCTTTAATAATTTTACAACATTCTTTTTGTCCTGTGGTGGTTTAACCTTGGCTGGATGCTAGGTGCCCACCAAGCTGGTCTATCACTTCCCCCTCCTCCTCTCATCTGGACCAGGGGGAAAAAATAAGATGAAACTCATGGGCTAAGACAAAAGCAGTTTAATGAATAAGCAAGGCAATGCCACACATGGAAGCAAAAGAAAACAAAGATTTAATCTCTACTTCCCATCAGCAGGCTATGTCTGGACCTTTTGGGGAAGCAGGGCTCCAAATGCATAGTGGTTGCTCCAGAGAACAAGCTTATCCCCCCCCCCCCCCTCCTTTTCCTAGCTTTTATAGTTCATCTGACATCATATGGTATGGAATATCCCTTTGGTCAGTTTGGGTCAGCTGTCCCAGTCGTGTCCCCTTCCAAGATCTTGTCCATCCCACTACAGGGGTGACGTGTGGAATCAAACTCTACAACCTGAGATAGGCTATCAAGTAGGTATGTTTATTGTGGCTCTGGGCGCAAGGGGGATCACTCCTCCTAACTTGTGCACCGTACTTCATAGCAAGCAATTATTTATTAAGAGAAACATACATATTCACTGTCAAAGGAGGGGTTATTACAATCAATTCTGGGAATTGGTGTGGCTATTATAATTATTTCTGGGAACTCATTATCATAAGTCTCCTCCCATTGACGCCTGTGCACTGCTTTCTGGTGGTCATGGGCTGAGGTCTTCTGGAGGAAGGCCCATAGTCTTCCTCGCAGTGTATTTTTTACCTTTGTCTCAGAATGCAAAGTTGTTCTGAGCTGGCAACCGCAGAACTGGTTTGATCTATCTTATCTCAGAAGGCTGCTCTTTGCTTCTGTTTGGGTCATTGTTTGTTCCTTTTATCTACAAGGACCAAGGTTATACAGGGTGAGCTACATTCCTATCTACACAAGACAAGCTACAGCTGCAAAGTTAAAAAGAGTACGACACAACAAAACATTTATAACTCGGGGAATGTTGAAAAACAGCCTTGGTGCCGTGTGAGCCTTGCTCAGCAGTAGCCACAACACAGGTGTGTTATCAGCACCTTTCCAGCTCTCCATGCAAAGCACAGCACTGTGAGGGCTGCTATAGGGAAAATTAACTCCATCTCAGTCAGACACAATACACAAGTTTAAAGCACTCTCAGTGAGCCCTGCCACACTCCTAAAAGTGTTTTATCCTCCCCTAAAATGGGATAGAGCAATCTGAGATAAATCAGCCTGAGATGTTACTCTCACTTCACTACAGAAGCCAGGCACTAGTTTACACTAAGCATCTTGTTTATATGGCTGAAGTGATGTGGGAGAAATCTCACTATGACCAAGCAAAGGCTATAAAGTTTTATAGTCTCTTTTTTTATATAACCTCTGGACCCTGACTGAGCAGACACTTTATCTTTGTGTAGCTCCTTTCATTACTGACTGCTCAAATTCCCTTCCTGCTCCTCAGAAATACAGAGTATATACTTGGATAAACCAATATGTCAGTCCTGTTTTCTTAGAATATGTACTTAGTTTCAGGATACACTTTGACTCATTCTAATTAATATGTCTTATTTGCCTAGAGGAACCCACAAAGATACCCCATTGTTGTAGGTTCTGGTTAATGTTATATAATGTTATATCTGCCTATAGCACCTAGTGTTTTTAATATGAATATTACCTCTGCACAAATACAACATTGAGAGCCTTGGCTAATATGGTATGATGTGCTTGGATGTTGCATCCAAAGTAGACTATTTTTCTGAGACAACATTACACTGGAGGTTGTAGATTGTGGGCAAGCATTTTTACAGCCGGGTCAGGTAGCTGAGATGGGATGTTTATGGATGTTCATTCATGCTGTCTAATGTACACGGGTTTTTTGTAATGTACATATAAAGTTTGTTCAACT